>CAUYUJ010018940.1:182500-191357 GCA_963575745.1 Prorocentrum cordatum
TATTCTTTCGAGATGGGCGGGGTTGCCTGACAATGCTCGAGGTGGTGGCCGCTTGGAGTTATGCTCCGCGCTTTCATGCTCGGGCAGGGCCTTATTGGATTGAATTCATACCAACTTAACCCGTTGCTCTCCGAATGGGCCGTGTTGTTTCCAACCACGGTAACTTTATGCTACTGCTGCCAGTCGAGGTCCTGTGTGAAAGCTCTGGTGATGGGGAGATATTTCCTCCTCTACATATTCCACCTGTTCTTCGTCCTCTGAGTGGCGGCAGTTTCGGTTTCAGAATATCACATCGTGATGGCGTCCACTCCACTCCACTCCTCCTCCTCCTCCTCCTCCTCCTTCTCCTCCTTCTGACTCGCCCTCCTCCTGGCTCCTCCTGCTCCTCCTCCCGGCTCCGCCTCCGCCTCCTCCTCCGCCCCCTCCTCCTCCTCCTCCTCCTCCTCCTCCTCTTCCTCCTCCTCCTCCTCCTCCTCGTTCCTCCTCGTTCCTCCTCCTCCTCCTCCTCCTCCTCCTCCTCCTCCTCCCGCCGCCTCCTCCGCCCCCTCCCCCTCCCCCTCCGTTTCCTCCTCCTCCTCCTCCTCCTCCTCCTCCAGCGGGCTTTTCAGCACTTGAGCCACAGTATGTTTACGAACAGTGGCTATAAAAAGATAGCAGCGCAAAGGTAGCTTGCGTCCAGCGGTGGCGACTAAAAGATTCCTCTAAAGAGCCTCTGAAATTCCACAATCCTAATGGGATCCTGCTTATAATATCACTCTGATTCTGTGCTTCTAGGATATGTAGCAAAACGCAAGAGTGGTAATAAACACTTATATGATTCATGCGCAGATAAAAGAAACAATCCTCTACTATGCCCCGGCTGTGATACAGCAAGGGCATCGCATCAAACCTCATTCACATAGTCCTCCATGTAATACGTATTCTGCATGGTAATGTTGTCCTGCACGTAATAACCGTGCATGTTGATGATCTTCACCGTCTTCGTGATAGTATCCTCGTGCTCCTGAATGCATTCCAGGTCACGTTCCGTAAAGTGCTTCCGTATACGTAGTTCTCGAACACTGACAGGCGTCTGTGTCCCGTCCTTCTTCTTCATCAAACTTCGATACCGAATGATTCCCATGATGAGAAATTCCTGCATCTGTGGGAATAGTCCTTGTTTCGTCAATGCGTCCATTATCATCACTTCCGTTGGCCAGTGATAGAAGCGTCTCAATCTCCCTGCCAATCGATCTTCTCTCAAGCTCAAGATGCTCAATCTCTGCGTCTTGTCGACCGGGATACCTTTCATTCCCGTCACGAGCTGATACAAGTCATAATAATCGGTCACTATATCTACTGGGAGTATCGTCTTGGCCTCGTCCTGGTACTGCATCAGCATATGTAATGCTCTTTCTGGTCCTTTATCCAATTGAGGTCGTATCAGTATCTCCGTGAAACGTAATGCAATAAATTGTGTCATCTGAGATCCTCCAACTGCTGCAACTGTCTCTGCGTGACTCGTTGAGTATGATACTCTCTTGGATTTCCTGCTCTGGCCAACGAGTGGGTGAGCTGCCCCAAAGACGTGGTCATATCATGATATGTTGATTCTCCTCGTGAATTCGCCTCGAAGGATCTATCTTCCATGAGAAATAGCCCTTGAGCTTCATGTGCATAAGAGGTGCTCTTTGTAGCGTGTGCTGCGTCATTGATGCCCACCAGTCTGAATGGTCCAGGTAGCTTCTTGAAGTACAGACCTGCCCGAGATCGATGCTTCTTAGCTCTGTCCAGAAAGGATCTCAATAATTTGTAGTCTCATATCGTTGGTGCCGTCTGTCGTGATTGCATTTGAGTCACTCCGCAACTGATGTCCCATCTGGTCTGCAATAGATGTAGTAGCTGACAACATAATGAACGGTATTGATGGTGCTCGGCCGCGTTGCATGGTAAATCCTCCTGTGTCAATCTCTCATTGTCAAAACTTGCTGCCTCGATGGTGTCCAGATAAGCTTCCTGACTCGAGAAGATGGCCGCGTCTGTCAATTTATGATTTTCGATGCCTAAGTGTGTAAATGGCATCACTTCCCGAGTAATGTTTCCAAACTTCTTCTCCAGCGAAGCATGTGCCAAGTCCAGCCACGGTCTCCGTCCTGTAGGATACAGATCGTCGACATGTACTGGTGTGGCCAGTTATAGCTGCTCCGTTGAAGGGTCATGCCGTACAAAACAGTCCTCATCAAGTAATGCTCGCTTGCCCGCCATGTGGTCCTTGATGTATAGTGCTGCCTGCCAGAGAAGAGGTGCGTCGATGAGTCCAGGTACTGGTTTCACACATTCGAGTACATATAGATGTTCGTGGTCCAATGGTATCTCTGCAAAGTCAGTCGATAGCTTCCGTAAGTGCCGCCATGCGTTGGCAGGTGGTGCGATGTAGACCTCTCGTTCTTCGCGCACGTCGAGTCCAAGTTCCCGAGGCCGTTCAGATAATTCACTGAACTGTCATCCTTGAAGGAAGGCTGATGAAATATCCCAGCTCTCTATCTCGAAGTCGGGCTCGCGTTGACATGGTGATACCATCATCCGCTGTGATACTCTTGATGCCGTTGAAGAGTGTCTGTCAACTGCCCACTTCTGGTTGCCCAGAAAACCTCGACCACAAAGTCGTGAACGAATGGCCCATCTCTCCTTCCACATCCATCGTCGAACCCATGTCGCGTCAATGAAATTCTCGTTGTTGCAGGATGTCTTCAACTTCGGTTTGAGGCACTTGTGCTGCACGTAGTTCTCGATCTCCTTGTAATCCGCTTCCTCCAGTTGTGGCCAAAGATTCTCGACATCCGATTCTTGAATAAGTTGTTCATTCTGGGAAGCATATATTCCAATCATTTCATGGTCCAAGACATCCAAGTAAAAACATCTAGGAAGGTTCGTCTCTGGATATGCCTTTGATAACGCAACAACTGCTTGGCGATGTCCATGGTGTAACTGCTGCCATATGATGCGTGCTGATGTTGTCACTCGTCGCCTTGTCTGGGAAAGAGCTGCCCATGTATAACTTACGCAATTCTGCTTCTGGTTGAATCGTAGATCAGCTTGCTGCTCTGCTGAGGTACCAGGTGTACAGCTCCTCTGCGTCTTGTAGTGGTATAGGTTCTTCCTGAGCTTCGACTGCTTCGAGAATGTCCTCCAGGGCTCTGGAGACTCCATCACTGCCAACCTGAGTTTGATCCAATATGGGAGCTGCTACTCCCCCGTCTGATAATGAAGTTGGCGGTTCCTCTTGAGCATGTGGTCTCTCAGGAGATGGTCCCTGACGAGGATGCTTTCGTTCGTGATTCAAGTCGATGATGCTGTCGCCCAGTAGTGCGTCATGTCGATCGCGTCTGATTGCTTCTGAAGATGCTGGTACGATTGGCTCTATCGGTCTTGATGGTCTCGTTGTTTCCCGATGTGGTGAATGTGATATTGATCTCGCGTCCGTAGATGCTCTTGCTGTTGATCGTCCTCCCGCTTGTTCAGGAAGTTCGTCTTGAATCGTTTTCAGATCTTCTGGTGTGATGAGCTGGCTCAGTTCTCTCGCCATCTCCCCGTCCCCAATGATTTCGCTCAGCGCCTCTTCGATATCATGTCTGGTCCTTGATCGATCCTCATGTCTGGCTGATGTGAAGTCTTCCGGAACGGTTGGTGCCGATTCCATAGTGATGGGCTGAGGTTCTTCATCGGGCACTGTTTCGCCAGGTTCTCTGGATAGATTGCGTTGAACTGACCTTGCTCCTTCTGATGATCTTGATTTCTGAAACTTGTGAATCGCTCCCCGTAGCTTTTCCAATGCTGGTGATGTTGTCGTTCTTGTCGCTCTGGGTTCTTCTCCCTGAACCAAGGGTGGTGGTGAAGGTGTCAGCGCCATCGAACTACTAGATTCTGGTGGCGATGATTGCGGTACAGGTAGATGTTCTTCAGTCTTCTCGTCCATCATTTGTGGTGGTGACTGAAGGATACTTGGAATGTCATATGGATCCTCGTCGATGAATGGGATGTCGCTCAGGTCGGGATGAAAATGCGTGCCTGGATTTTCTGCTGCACTTTGGTGCTTTGAGACCAATAGGAAGAAATGGTACTTGTTCCAGTCATTGCCCACTATCTTGACCATGTTGATCGGCCAGGATGTGTTGATCTCGTTGCCGTAGTAATCCTCTCGATGATTATCCATCCAGGCAACTATCGTACCATGTGCGGACTCCTCAGTACCTCTCACTTGTCGGATACCACATCCATAGATCATGCCATCTACGCTGGTCATCTTGAAGATTGTGGTCCCCACCTGCATTGCCAATCGCCAAATCGGTGAGGGATCCTGAAGTAGTTCTGGTGGTGTCATCTGTCCATTGAAGGTTCCAATGCGATGTATGATTCCTGGTGGTGTCCCTTCAATGATCTCGAATAGCTGCGTCAACTTCATGGCCTGCTTCTCCTGTAGATAGATCTGGAAATCATCCAAGGAGGTGCCCAGGGAGTAGTAACTCAAGCGTCTTGCTCGAATATGTCTCGTCGGTGTTTTGTACGGTTGATTCTGATGTATCACGATTGCTGCCGCCTTATCCTTGTCCAGGCTGATGAACTCTGCTGGGCCCCATCCAGCCATCCTGATCTTTTCTCGTGGGTGTTCTCCAGATATCTACTTGGTCATATGGTTTGAGCGATTCAATCCAATTCTTATCCTGGGCATGCTGCCGGGTGTTGTTCGCCTTCGCGATTCGTTCCTCGATGATCGCCTGCAGTATGTTTGATTTTGCCAGCAAACGAAGTCGAAGATGTTGTTCTGTCGGGTCCGGCGCCAGGTCCATTGCACTTCTACTAGCCGTGAGGGTCTCCGCTTCTGGATCGTACGCATCTCGAGGCATATATCCGAAGAGTCCTCGAGCGGTTACAGATCCTCCGTAGTTCATGAACAGGTTCGCCACCATCGCAGATTCCTCCACGATGTCCTCGTCCGTGATCTCTGTCAATCCTTGTTTGGTAACGTCTCGCTTGGTCTTGAGGGCTGTGAGCTTTACCGTCTGGATTGCCCGTTCCGCCAAGCCCGTGGTTGCGCGTCCGTCAGCTCCGCCAAAGACGCGCACGATGTTGTATCTATCTGCTACTAGTGCCACGTTGTCTGATGTCAATCCACCTTCCTGATCCGTGACCAGAGTCTCCATCGGTCCGAAGTAGCGCATCCAGTGCTGAACAATAGCGCGTAGAATGTCCTGCCCCTGCTTGGATGCAAGCAAGCAGGATATCCGATAGCGGGTGCACTCGTCGATCATCATGAGCCAGACCTTCTCAAATAAGAAAAAATAGATTCACTTGCACGCGTTCGTTGAAATGCAAAGCCACTGTCATCTTGATGGCTGGTTTGTTCATGGCTCGTTGGCGACGTAGGCACGTATCGCAGTGCTCGGCCAGGCCTTTGCACAACTCGCGCATCTGTGCTGGTAGTCCAAGAGCTCTTATCATGCGCTCGACCTCGTAGTCCGGTGGACGGAAGAACTTGTAATGAATGCCCATGAGAAGTTTAAGTCGTTCTTCGTCCGAGGATGCCTGCGTCAGCTGCTGGGCTAACTTTCCCAGATCAAATGAAGGCTTGATGATCTTCGTGGCATTCCTAGCTTGATCTGCTTGTTGAGGTCGTGGCCGTGCCTGTGGATGCTGTTCTGGAGGCGGTGGTGGAGCTGCTGCTTCTGCTTTTCGGGTTGAGGTGCCGCTGCCGCTGCTGCAGGTTCAGCTGCTGCTGGTGGTAATGGTGCTGCTGGTAGACCCGGTGGTGCTGCTGCTGCTGTGGTGCAGCAGGGGCATGGACATGTGCCCCCGATGCTGCCGCTGAGGATGGTGCCGCAACCTGCATGGATGCTACACTCGCTGATCCACCCGCAGCCTGTGCAGCTGCCTGATCATCTGGAAGAGGTCGAAACCGGCATCCATCAACTTTCGTATGTGGTACTCCTGATGCAGCTCCATGTTGACAACGTTTGCACTTCCAGTACGTGGGTGTCTTCTTGACGTGTAGCACTTTAACCATGTCCTTGATCAATGCTCTGCAGAGTCCGACAGGATACACCGCGGCAAGTGCGGTACGCTTCCGACCATTGGTATATGTTCCTTGAAGTTCCGCGTGTGCTGTCGTACACTTGCAGGCTCTCGATGTTCCTCGAAGGCGCGATGTACTCCGAAAGAACGCGCGCTTCCTGATGGGTAGCTGTAGGTCTTGACTCCAGGCTCCGCGAGCACATTGATCTGTCACATTGTCGAGCGTCTCCCGCTGCAGAATGTCTCCTGCCAGTCGTATGTCCGTCAGCTTCCATATGGAGGATCTCGAGGGATTCTCCATGATGACTTGGCCGTTCTGCTTGTCCAGGTCGGGAAGGTATTCTTGAACCGTCCATGTTAGTTGAGGTCGTTCGTAATCTCGCCGATGTTCCAAGTCTGCTGGGTCCGTGTTATTGTTCGACTGTGACCAGGGTCTGCAGTAGAACTCCATGAGAGAAAATGCTGGTTTGAAGAATGCCGTGAGTTCCAACCACAAGTGTTGATGGTCTTTCCGATGCAAGTCCCAACCGTATCTGTAATCGATGGGTGGTAATGTGATCAGATGTCCGCGATGCGCAGCCAATGAAACTCCTGCCGCACCTGCAAAGATCTCTTGCATCAAGATCGTCTTGTTGTGGATTCCTTGCGTGTGTCGTAGAAGTGCTCGTGCGTGTTCAGGTCTGATCGCGGGTAGTTTAGCTGCCTTGCAGAATTTCTCGTCCATGATCTCATACTCTCGCGACATTGTCTGCTGTTCTGCGTATTCGAAGTTGTCAGGCCAGTGGTCTCCTGAGTACGTTGGGCAATCGAAGCTTTTCCATCGATCATAGAATTCCTTCGCGTCCAAGTTCTGATACGATACATGTACCTGCACTGGTTCCTCGTATGTAACTGTCAATGCCGACCGTATCCCACTCTGATTCTGCGCTTCGGGATCCGGCTGTCGGGAGCCAGTGATGTGCAATTGAACTCGAGGACGCTTCTGGTAGGAGAATATCGCGAAGAGCTTCTCAATACGCCGTTCAATCAACTCTAGCATCTGATTCACCGTCTTCTCCGATTGTTTCTGATCCACATCGATGGGTAAAAGGTAATGTCCAGAATCTGTCAAGAGAGCCCGTGATATTGTAGGTGGGTTCTCGTCTGGTACGAAGGCCAGGATGCCGTCACCGTTGTCGAAGATGTTCTCGAACAGAATGCCTCTCTGCCGCATAAGTGTGCTGTTCGGAAGGAGCCCGGGGCATCGAGCTCCATGACCTCCAATGAGATCCGCCTGGAATGTCGATCCATCTTGCATACCTTCAACCCATACCTGTCCCTTGAACTCTCCACATGATGCGTCTGACTGACCATTGATGCCCGTGAAAGTTGCCTTGGAATTCTGGATCTCATATTTCAAGTTGTGGGGCCGATACAAGTCTCGATTCCATTCCAGGAGTGTCTCCGTACCAAGTAGACCTTCCGCTGCTCCTGGATCAATAATGAGTCCGTGCCTAGGGCGTCCTTTCACTGTATGTAAGACCAGGTATGCGTCATCCTCGACAGTATTGACATTGCTCTTTTCCAGGAAAAGGTTGCTCCGATTCTGCGAGATGTCTTCTTCTGCGTGCTGTCGATTGGCATGTGTCATCGTTGAATTCATCTCCACATATCCTTTCCTGATGACCACTAAATAGTACTGCTTATTTAACTTCTGTGCCAATGACAGCGGTGTTGCTGATGAGCTCGAAGCCTGTGGTCTCGGCTTCCTCTGTCTATTCTCCACTGGGAATGGTGTCGTATCTCCAAGAATCGGTGTTTCGAACTCCTTCTTGCTCGCTGAATCACTTTTGTCCCAACGGTCTAGCAGATCCACTGTATCCCCTTCAGGTATTTCTTGTTCTGCCATTTCCGGTACTAGCCCCTGATCATGATCGAGTCGATAATGTTCTGGCTGTCGTACTACAGGAGTCGTGCTTGCCGTCGATGTCGACAGTGATTCGAGATTTATCCTCGATCCTGGGGGTCTTGTCGTCATCATGGTGGGTGCCGATGATGCTGTTGGGATTGGTGATGAATATGTGGTTACGTTCGCGTAGTGCTTGCCTTTTCCTTTCGACTTGCCAGATGATGGACTCGATGAGGGGCCAGAGCTTGCTGAGGCGTGTCTGTCTTTTGCTGGGCACCCACTTCGATCATGCCAGCGACTGCCGCAAATATCGCATCCTTCCTGTCGTTGACTGGAGCCGCCTTGACGATCATTGCTTCCTCCTTTGCTTTTGCTCTTGCCTTTGCATCTACCTTTGGGAAAGCGACGACGAAAACCTCGGCCTCGACTTCCACCACGACTCTTACCTTTCCGGGACTTGCCACGTCCCTTGCCTTTACCTCCGAAGTAGGTCTCGGTGTAGTCGTCATCTTGATCGGGTTCAAATACTCCGTCATGTTGCCGTCCGTGTCATGCTTCGCCCAGATGTCCTCGTACTCCTGGTAATACCATTATCCATCTTGAGTAGCTGTCCACCCGCTGTCTGCGTCAGAACCCCACTCGTACTTATTTGCATCGTAGGCGTCATACCAGTCATCTCCTTCCGTGTTGTCATCAACTTCACCCGATTCGCCGTACCAGGCCCAGTCATGATGTTGACCTGCCTGGTCCTGCTTGCCTAATATCATCATCAATCCCCGCAGGGTCTGGTATTGCGTGAGATCTCCGGCAATGTGTAGCTTCAAATCGTCCTTTCTCTTCTCCGATGACCCACACAACTTCAGAAGAAAGTGGCTCCGTCCCGTACCATTCATGATTAGGCCTCCTTCCTCAACTGCGTCC
>CAUYUJ010018941.1:0-45000 GCA_963575745.1 Prorocentrum cordatum
GGCCAGGGTCGCAATGACCCGGGCTTGGGCGCAGGATCTTGCAGGAGCCTGCAGGATCCTTCGCATGGACCCGGGCTTGGGTGCAGGATCTTGCAAGATTCTGCAAGGCTTGACTGACCGGGGTTTGGATTGACCCCGGTCAGAAGATCCCCGATTGTCAGGAAGCCGTGACCGTGCAGGAATGATCGATCCACGGTGTGTCAGAGACCAATGCCGACGTCGTCTCGACGCGAACCTGTGGTGTCTCCGAGGGAAAAGAAACTGCTTCAGCATGATATTCTGGAGGTCGGTGCGGACTTGTTGGATCGGCGCTGGGGCCCCGTGGCGGCGCCTTGGGCGCCACCCCTGGCGCCGCCCCTGGCGCGCTCCGCACCCCAGGGGCGGGTGGTCCAGCGCACCAATCCAAGATCTCGGCGCGGAGCTCCTTACTCCAGTATGTTTGCTCTTCTATATGTTTGCGATCGGCATCACCGTATAAGCCAATCTGATTGTCCCCCTCTCAGCTTCTGAGAACGAATCGCCAAGACTGTCATCGCCCTAGGCCTGTCAAGGTCAGTGCTGTCGATGAGCTCGATGCTGGATGCCCTCTTCCCTCTTCCCCCCTCTCTCCTTTTTCTTCCTCTCTTTCTCTCTCTCTCTCTCTCTCTCTCCCCGTTCTTCCCCCCTTCTTACCTGACCGCCCAGAGAGCTGACACAACAGCCCTCCAGACCTGCAGACTCAGTTACAGGGGCTGGCGAACAACTCGACTGGAGTGAAAGTTTGGAGAAGCAGCCTTCGCAGCACCGTCCACCACGCGCATCCTGTCGACACAGGATCTGCACGCCCTGAGAGCGTCGGCAGCGGGTCTGCGACGGCTCCAGTCTTCGAGATTGGACCCGCGCGCTCCTCCATCGAGGCGGCGATGTGGCCCTGAGACCCTATGGATACGTTAGGTGGCCCTCTTGGAAGTTCGGGGCCGACCGTGTGCCTCATTTTGCCCCAAACCCCCTTTTCTCGCCCCCTGTTTTCTACAACTGGCCTCTCTCCCTGGATTCTGTCCGAGCCCCCGCATGAATTTTTCTGGTTCCGCACGGGATGTCAGACTTGTGTGTTGTCAATGTTTCTATGCTCGATCGGGGCGTTTCCGGCGTGCCAGAGCCGAAGTCGTGTCTCCTTTGCAGCGACGGCCTCACTTCAGGCTCGTCCTCGTCTTGCTCCTCGAGCTTCTGGCGCGTCGGAGTCGAACTCGTGCCCCAGCTGCAGCGATGGCCGTACTTCAGGCTCGTCCTCGCCTTGCTCCTCGAGCCTCCGGCGTGCCAGAGTCGAAGCTGCGTCCCCGCCGCAGCGACGGCCTCATATCAGGCTCGCCTCCGCCCTGCTCAGAAGGGCGCCCCCCGCCCCAGCGCGGGCAGCACTTCTGGATCCCCTCCTCCCGCCTGCCCCTCGGGGCCATCTTGCTCCCCCCCCGCTCGCTCCTGCTTCTGCCCCTGCTGCTGCTGTTGCTGCTGCTGCTGCTGCTCCTCCTCCTCCTCCTCCTCCTCCTCCTCCTCCTCCTCCTCCTCCTCCTCCTCCCACTCCTCCTCCTCCTCCTCCTCCTCCTCCTCCTCCTCCTCCTCTTCCTCCTCCTCCTCCTCCTCCCCCTCCTCCTCCTCCTCCTCCTCCCCCTCCTCGGTCGGTCGGTCGGTCGTGCGGCCAGAGGTTCGAAGCCGAAACGGACAGATGGAGGGCGAGAAGACCGCTGGGTGAAGAACAAAGCAGAGGCTGCCGCAGGCTCGAAAGTGGAGCAAGCCGAGGCCGCGCCTGAGGCGCATACACCAAAAAGGTGTGGGAATGCCAGATGTTACTACTTTTTCAAGTGGGCGCACACTTGAGGGACAGCAAATGAAACGGGCAGGAGCAAAGGAGAAGGATAGCTTTCGCCCCTGGTTGGTGCAGATCTTGCTGCTAACAACGAGTTGAAGCTATGGCTCCAGCATCCCTGTGCTACTGCCTTTTGAAGCCGTGGGCGTACACGGGAGGAGGCGCGTTGCCCTGTCACAACATTCACACAGGGGCCCTTCGCTATACACCAATTCCCGCCTGAGTAGCAGCCCCTGGAGGACAGAGAGAAGAAGAATGGCCCAGTCCTTGCTTACATAACGCACAGAAGTCATTGGGACCCCCAGTTGTTATGCAACATGCAATCCATGGACTGGGCTGTAATAGCGTCAGGGTCTCTGGGAAGGTAGTACCGACGCAGGCCCACCTGTAACTCCCAGTCGTCCCCCGTTTCCCCAGGTACAGTGTTCCACGTAGACAAGCCTCGCGAGCACAAGACCAGCGGAGAAGAGGCGGGGGAACACCACGGGCTTGAGTCCATGCCCTGGGTGTCCGCCGAGGAATACAGGGAAATCGAGAACGGACGTCCTGAAGCGAGGTTGAGGCTAGGAGGGGGCCTAAGCCCGACGGGTAAACCATCGCGGCAGCCGTGCCTCATGCACTGTCCGCCCCCAGACCAGAAAGCGCGGGGTGGTGGGCAATATGGTGGCAGAGGGCTCCCTCCAGGCAAAGCCTGAAGAAACTGATCCCTGGAACATAGTAATACCGTCGGTTTTGCAACTCTGGCCCCAGGCAGTGGTGAAACAACTGCTTGGAAATTCCCTGGGGCGCCTCGAGGGTGCGAACTTCCGGAAGAAGCCAAATGCTGGGGCAGTTCTGAACTCTCTCATTGTGGGCGGGGTGCTCTAGAATGGCAGGTATCCCATGCATCCAGGGCTCATGTAAAAACACTAAATTACCGTGCTGAGTAACCTACTGCCTAGCTCCATTTGAGAGCTTTCTCTTGTCAATAGGTGAGGTGCCCGGGCCCCCAAAGTTTGTTGGCTGACCTCAGACGGCCTGGGGGGCTTGGCAACCCCTGGGGCAGGCCTGTGCCCTGCAGCTGACAGTGTCTCGCATGGCGGTCCCGCCACCACCCCAGCCGCGCCCTGACCTGAGGACTTCCAGCCAACTGTGCACGGACCGGGCTGGTGTGAGGCCCCCCGAAGCGAGGATGGTTGACCACATCCGACATGAGTACGTGAAGCCTCGTGTGTAAACTAGCCTGAAGAGCCTCAAAGTGGTCCTGGACGTCGTTTGGCCTTCCTATGGCCCTGGAGTCAATGTGGGATGGACACCGACGGTCCCGCAGGCGACCTGACAGGGTTCCGAACCAATGGCTGGGGACATGGAGGGGGGGCCGTCTGGGGTGCAAGTGCTGCTTCCTGGGTGGCAGCTCGCGTAACCTTGAGCACAGGGCCGATCGCCGGACCTTGGCACTGCAACCGTGGAAGCGAAGCATGACAGTCTGACCTGCCCGCCTTCCGGTGAGCTGCTTTCTCGCTCTCCGCCTCGTCCCGAGCCTCGTTAGCTCCTCCTCGCTGGGTCGGAACCCAGTAGCTGCCCAAGAGTGTCGACATGTCGGCGAATTGCCGAGATGCTTGACGAGACGGCGCGCCTGACGGAAATCTCGTAAGGCAGGGCGCTCCAGAGTAAGTCGGCCAAACCTCGTACCATGGGATGTGCAGATTTGATGATGCGAGAGAGAATGCGTAGCCCGCCTATGGTACGCACCACGTCTGGCGGCATTCTTTTTTACATCAAACAGCACCTGATAATCATATGCATGAGTCTCAGGAGTTTTTGGGGTGGATGAAGCGGGCGCCGTCCGATATATGGCCATGTGAGAGGTCGTGATGCGTCGCTCCAACTGTAGTGGTAATTGCTGCCACGTGGCTGCGCTGTAGTACAGCACCGTGGCCCCTCGAGCTTCTGCTGCTAGCACCGTCATGCGCTTGAGTGCACGAGCCTTTCTGGGAGCCACCGTGGCCCACGCGGGGTTTAAGGCACCCCTCGCCTTTGAGGCTCTAGCCGCAAGCTTTGGCCCGCGAAAGCCGGCCGTTGCCGGCAAAGCTCCCGACGCCTTCTGGACCAGAACCGCAGATCAAATTGAACCCATGGCTGACAGAGCGCGCCTCAGAGAAAAAAACAACTGCCAGGCAGTGCCGCAGGCGCCTTGCGTGACCCAGGGCCCCGAAACGCAACCAGTAGTTTGGTCTTCTGAGCGTTGGGCTTGTAGCCCGCGCGACAAGTGGCGCAGAACACCGTCTTGGAAATCCTAAGTGCCCGAGGTGGCACAATGCCTGAACGGGGAACTGCGGCAATGACCGCGCGGTCGTCAACGAATGAAACATCGGGCTTGGCTCTCAGCGTGTCCGATTCCGTTGCAGTGCGAGGCTCAAGTCGCTCGTGGCAAGTTTGTAGATCAAAGCCTGCTTCATGGATTTGGGATTAATCTCTGACTGAATTTCTGGCAGATGCAGCATTGAACGTGTCCGTGGCGAAAAAATGGTGCCAGGGTGACGGCTCGCGCCCGAGGGAATATAGCCATTCACTCCACGCTGGGCGCCCCTTCCTATGGCAACCAAATGATCTGATTGGATGTTTTTGTTCAATCGAGGGCTTAGAACGGAGCTGCGCCAGGAACCCTTGCAGCAGGACAGGGGGGGATGCCCATTCGTCCTCGCGATTGTTCGAGGCAGCCCTCCTCCCCTGGAACTCCATTGCCAACTGCCGAATGGTGCCGTAGAAGGCCTGAACAAGATCTAAGCAAAGCACGATAGCAGACTTCTTGCTGCGAATCGTAGCCCGCGTGAGAAACCCGCGTCCCAGTACAACCATGTCCGCGTTGCGTTTAGGGATGCCTCCGCGCTGCTCTGCAACCAGGGCAGCTGCAAAACAATCGCTAGCTGCTTCAAATCCTTTATTTATCGACCCCCGGATCAGGTTTTTTTCATGCACCTTTTGTGTAATTGGGGGGGCCCGGTTTAGTAGGGCGTTTTTTGGTGTGTTGGCGCTTCGGGGGGTCTGGATTATTGCGGCGCCTTTTGGAACTCTTTGTTCAGCTCTTGTTTTGGAGGCATTTCAGCATCATGATCATCATCGTCGTCGTCACCATCATCATCATCATTGCCCGCATCACCATCATTGGCGTCAGCGATGGCGGCGATAGCAATGCAGTGGCGACGTGCATCACGACAGCGACGGCCTGATCTCATGGCTCGCGCCTCAAGCGCGAAGGCAATCTTCAGTGCAAGTGCCCCTCAGTTCTCCGTGTAGCCCTGGTGCGGCATCGGGTGTTGACAAATCTTTTGGCGCGGCATGCAGAAAAAGGCCCTCCGCGGAACCTGAGGAATACCTTGCGTCTAACCTCGGTGTTAACGAGTCCTTTGGTGAGCCCACAATGGCGAGGACAAAGTTGCGTTCCAATTGCAACCGCCCGGGTGCAATAGATCCTCTGGCGCGGTATGCTGAGAACGGCCCTCCGCGGAACCTGAACAATACATTGCGTCCCAAATGTGTCCGCCTCGGTGTCAACAACAACAACTCCTCTAGTTTGCCCACAACGGTGATGTTATTTTGCTAAGAGGGGGGTCCGGAATATTGAGGCGCCCCTTCGAAGAGGGGGGTCCGGAATATTAGGTCGCATTTGGAGGGGGGTCCGGTCTTTGCTAGGGGAAGGGTCGATTAATAAGGGATTTCGAGTAAGGATTTAATGTGCTTATGGTGTAGCTTGCTGATCGCGCTGGCAAGCAAGCTGTTCCCCGGGGATTTGGCGACCGCTGGGCATCCAGAGCCCTTGGAGAAATACACAACCTCCCCAATCTTCAACGGTTTGGGTTTCCTCGCAAAAACGGGTGCTGCATATAGCCAAACGGGGGCGCAGAAGGGCGGCAAGCTCCCTAGGGGTCAGACCCCAAAAATCGCTGGGGAAACCGTCCTGTGCAGGAGCGCGGCCTTGCGTTAGGCCTATCATCAGGGCTCCCAGGTCAAGAGGGGCAGGTAGCAAAGATATATCCATGTCTTTTAAGGGCCTGGCAACGGTTGGGCATATTGCAATAATCCCCGATAAGCATATCGGCGCTGGCGTGGATACCGAGCTCCACGTGTTCAATATGTTTCTGCATAAGGGTAGAGACCTCATCTGTTGTTTGCAAAAACCGAGGTAATCGTCCTGTCGTGGTGGTCAAAATCGAGGTGGTGGTGCTGGCGTCGGCCTCTGGGATTGACATGCTGCAGTCATCAGGCACCCCTTCGTCGGTCATTAACCGGGCTGACGCCGGATCCTTTGAGCGGGCTTTTATTATTGCTTCCATAGTTGAGCAAAGTCTTGATGTTGCGCCATTTACCGTTGGCATTATGGCGTCACCCAAGATATAGACTCGAGTACTTGTGTTCTTTTGGAACTAGGCATGGTCCTGCTCTGGTTTGCGAGCCAAGGTGATGGCAGAAGCGGTGCGAAGATGGACCGCTGCACACACAGGCAGATCAGGCTGCATGGCGTGCTCCCGAAAAAAATTCAGCAGCACCCGTCAGCATGTGCAAGAGCGTGGCAACGCCTGCGTCCTGAAACGCCCACCCCAGTCTGGCCACGTCTCCCTCTGGGGCCGCATTCTGCATTGATATCACAGGTGAGTAGAGCCTTAACGGGCCCATGTGCTTTACTCCGTACCATTCACCAAGAGTTTTCGGAACAACGCCGCCAAGCTATCGCCAAAAATGCTTGGGATAAATGAGGTTTCCCAGGGGGGCGCACAGAACACTTGAACGATTCGGCGACCAAATCCACGATTTCATTCGCGAGGCCGCAACGGCGTCGGCCCCCTTTTGGCTACCCGAAACGCGCGACGTGTCGCCCATCTCGTGCCGATCCAAGACAGATGTGCGCTGTGCAGATGATGCGAGTATCGGGAATTGGTCGCGAGTTCGAATGGCACTGTCGAAAATGCCGAGCGAAGTTCACAGCAATTGCCGCATGCGCGGAAGATGGAAGCAACGCCGGTATGCGCAATCCTATGTGTGTTGATCCGCGTTGGTCACAAGAGTGGCACCCTCATTTTTGAACACCATATGCGTATGTATTGAGAAGTTTGAGTTTCTTGTTGCTAGCGAAGCCATGGCAACGCTCACCTTGGGAATGTTGCTCTTGGCGAGGCGCAGCTGCGCCCGCGGCGCCCGAAAGCACAGGGCCCACCCTCGCTGCGGTATCAACGAACAGCACATCGTGCATCACCTCTTTGATGGAGAAGGGGGGGCCTGAAGGTGTGGGTCCTCTGGTGCATTCATCCTGGGCTGGGTGGTTGCCAGAAGTTCCAGGTTGATTCTGGGAACCGGTTCCTCCTCTGCCTGCTCGTGGACCGCCAAGCCGTGCGAATGAGGCTGAGAGGCCCGTCGAGATTGCTGCCGTCGATGGAGTCGAGCCCACCTCTGGTCCACCTCTGGTCCAAAAGAGACTGGGTTGCCCACCTCTGGTCCAAAAGAGATTGCTGCCCAGCTCTGGTCCATCTCTGGTCCAAAAGAGATTGGGTTGCCTGCCGCTGGTGTTGTCGGTACTGGAGTCTGCGGCGACGGTGTAGGATGCCCTTGCATCGGCGTGGCCTGCGCCGGCGGGTACGTCGATGGAGCCGCCAATGCCGGAGGGCCCCTCTGCATGCCATGTGGCGTGGGTGAGGCGGACGATCTCTTCGGCGGTGGCGTGGCTGCAGCTGGGCTCAATCCTGGTACTGGAATCATGGCTGCACCTGGCGCGTATTTTTGGTCTTGGGGGGTCGCCGCCATTGTTGTGGCAGGCCCCCCGATAGTAAAGCCCGCCTTGCACATCTCTTTCAAACGAACCCGCTGCTGCTTCTGAACCTCCATCGTCGCATGCATCATGTAGGTAGTATCACAAGGGCCAAGGCATGTGTTCGGAATACTTGGAGGCGTCGATGGCACAGTTCGTATATTGTCAGTGACCATAACATGAGATGGTGCAGCACTTGGCGGCGGGAGTGGCGACGCTGGTGGTGGAGCAGCTCCTGTTGGATATCTCGTCGATGTCGTTCCCTTTCCTGAGCTCGTTGGCGAGGACGTGTTCTGTTGCTCTGTTTGCTGATCTTCTGAGTCATCCACACCACCATCCCGCCGCGCCTCGGTGCTCCCTGGCTCGGCGGTATTGGCTCTGATTTTGGCAAGCCTCCCATCCAGGTCGGAAATTATATGCTTGATGGATTTGAGCCTCTCCAGGGCCTTGTCTTGATTGGCCCTCAGGTGTTGAGCTGGCGCGTGAACGTCTCCGCGTGAGAGTGCATCATTTTCAATGCATCAATCTCGTTCTGAACGTCTAAGCATTATTTGTTGGGTCTTCTGGCTGCAATCATGAGATGTGCAAGCTTGTACATGCGGTCGCGAGTCTCTGTCTTGGAATCCTTGAGTTCCTTGGTGTCTGCAGGCGGCTCCACGAACAACGGATGGCAGATCGCATCTGTTGTGGAGGTTGGGATGATACGATTGATACCATGTTGGACAGGTTTCATCTGATTATTCTGAGCCCGAGAGCGACTGGGATTTCGACGCGGACCATTTGGCCCCCGACGTTGGGGCTCTGCAAACGAACCGCCTTGCTTGGACCTTTCCTCTATCCGATTGAAGCCATAGCTTTGACCGCGCACACATTTCCAATGACGACCTTTGATAGACCTTCCACACTTGAGACAATCCCACTTGACACATGGCCCAATGCTGCGAGCTCCATGCTTATGACCTGCCATCTCCCTGGAGATGTGATGGCTTTGCAGTAGATACCAGGCTGCAAGAGCTCGGGAGAAAGAGCTTTGCACGAGCTCTACGCTCGCGCTCCCTGCGATGCCAAGAGGGAATATGTGCACGCTTGAGGTTCGGCCAGGGGTGTACAGCACACAGAATGGACCCTTCCTCTGGGATGCGAGAACTAGGTCTCCTGGGCCAAACCTTCTCCTCCTCCTATTCCTCCTCCTGCTCCTTCTCCCCCTCCTGCATCATTCTCTCACTCCTGCTGCTCATCCTCCTGCTCATTCACCACCTCCAAGGTACAGAGCTCCCGTTTCTGATTACGCCCAGCACCATGGGATCAGGTTGGGGTCCAGGTCCGCTGTGACACCCGTCGGCTGTAAGCGCACTTGGAAGCATTGGTTAGGAATTGTAGGGTGTCAGATCTGGCACGAGCGCACCCTGCTTGTCAACTTGTCACCCCCCTCCCCCCCTCCCCCTCCTACTTCTTGCGGTGGCAGGGGAAACCAAGCCCACCGTGGGGAAGCCTCTCGTCCCCCCACCCCCTTTGACCAGACATCCAAAACGCGTCTCGAAACAGTCAAGACCGAGGAGGTCCTCCCTGGGCTCGGCCCCTGGTTGACCCTCGCTGGGGCCACAGGAGGAGGAGGAGGAGGAGGAGGAGGAGTAAGAGGAGGAGGAGGAGGAGGAGGAGGAGGAGGAGGAGGAGGAGGAGGAGAGGAGGGGGAAACTGCCAGGGGGCCCGCGCGGGCAAATTCAGGGCGCAGGATCTTTGTGCACGAGCTCCGCGGGGAGGGCCCCTTTCGCGGAGGGCAGCGAACAGGAGAAGAGAGGTGGTTCCGGAGGACCGGACACCAACGGGTTCCCAAGGGCCGCTTGACATGATCGCCTCGGTCCCGTCGCCGCCGCCTGCTCCCCCTCATCCTCCTCCTCCTTCTCCTCCTCCTCCTCCTCCTCGTCCTCCTCCTCCTCCTCGTCCTCCTCTTCCTCCTCCTCCTCCTCCTCTTCCTCCTCCTCCGTCTCCTCCTCCTCCTCCTGCTCCTCCTGCCACTGCTCAATCTACGTTAAGCGCCTTCCTACTTCAATGACCGAATGGCTTCACCTTTTCCGTCCTCCCAAGGGGGCGGACGGAACCCAATCTACGTTCAGTGCCTTCCTACTTCATGCGTCTTTATATATATATATATAAATATATATATATATATGTATCTTCCGACCGATGGGTGCCGGTACCGCCGCGCTTCGGCTCACCTTCCCCTTGTTGGGCTTCTTGGGAGGCCCTCGTCGCCACCGCAGGTTTCGCCTCGGCATTCTGGCCAGAAAGCGCCCCTGGCAGATCGGCGTCACACCGACATACTAGTACCATGTGTGCGTCGACCCCCCAGAGGCGACGCGCGCACCGATAAATCTCGTTGTACACGCGCCATGGCGGGCGCCTTCTGGCAATGCCGCCCGGGATACGATATACTAAGTTACAAGATAGTTTTACGATATGCCCAGGTCGGACGCACGTCTCCAAGGCGGACTTATAGTACTACTATGTCTGCGTGCGTCCCAACAGTGGTATGGGCAGTAGCGGTACCAGCACCTCCTTTGGCTTCCCCCTCCGGTGGGCGGGGCGGGGCGGGTCACCCTTGCCAGGTGGCTCGGAGGCGGCGAGGCGCGCCGGCCGCGTGGGCGGCTGGGTGCATCCGCTGAGCGGGCGACTGCGCGACGGGGTAGCTTTTGGGGGGATCTGGTCGGGCGCACGGGCTGGGACTGGGGCAGCTTGGGCCTCCCAGATGGTGTCGGGACAGATGGGGTCGGAGGGTCGCGCCGCATCGCCGGTGCGGCTCCACGTGGAGCCCGATGTGCTTCGCGCCGACGTCGCCGATGCATCGCCGACGTCGACGATGCATCGCCGGTGCATCGCGGATGCATATCGCCGATGCATCGGCGATGCGGCGCGATCCCCCGACCCCACCTGCTCCGACTCCATCTATAAGAGGCCTCGAGCAAGAGAGGGGCTGCCCAATCGGTCGTTGCACGCGAGTGCTTGCAGATGCACAGCTTCCGGTATACTTCAGGCGCCTTTCCATTTTTTTCGGGGGCCCCCAAACGGTGTGGTGACCACACCGTGCGGTGAGTCGGTGGGATTCGGGGTTACCGCACAGTTTTGGGACTCGGGTCGTTCTCCGATGGCGTCTCGGGCGGCTGGGGCATGTCCTGGGTCCAGTGGTGTTCCCTTGGCCCTTCTTTCGGGGGCGGGCGGAAGCCGAGTTCTCTTCCGCTCGACCGAGGCGTGCACGAGATCTGCTGCGCGCAGCCGGTGTCGGGCCCCGCCGCCGGGCCGTTCTCTTTGATACGTGGGCGCCCCTGGCGCTGGCAGGCGCCGGGGGAAAGACCCCCGCGTGAGCCGTCGGGGCTGACGCCACGGAGGTCAGGCCGAGATCCTCTCGTCGGCTTGGCTTTGGGAGCCGCCCGGAGCCGACCCCGCTCCCCCGCCCTCCGCTGACCCGGGTTCGAGAGGTGCTTCGGCGAAGGAGCTCTCACACCCAGCCGGCCACGATGCAACTTCGCGCCCAGGGCCGCGTCGTGAACCCAGTCAGGAGAGAAAAAAATTAATCGTCGATTCCCCTGAAAATATAGGAAAATATGGGAAGTGGGGCGGAAGACAAACCCCGAAAATATGGGTAAATATGGGGGATATGTTTATTTGTCTGCATTTATTGGAGAGGCCTGACGGCCGGTGCCGCCGACCCTGATCGAAAGGGCTAGGAGTGGGGGGAGGAAGCGGAGGATGAGGAGGAGGAGGAGGAGGAAGAGGAGGTTTAGGAGGAGAAGGAGGAGGAGCAGGAGGAGCAGGAGGAGCAGGAGGAGGAGGAGGAGGAAGAGGAAGAGGAAGAGGAAGAGAAAGAGGAATAATAAGAATAATAATAAGCATAAGCAGAAGCAGAAGCAGAAGAATAATAATAATACGAATAATAAGAATAATAAGCAGAAGAAACAGAAAACACAGAAGAAGCAGAAGAAGCATGATAAGAAGAATAATACGAATAATAATCATACTAATAAGAAGAAGAATAATAATAATAACATAATAAGCATAATACGAATAATAATAATACTAATACTATGAAGAAGAATAAGAAGAATACGAATAATAAGAATCATAATAAAAATAAGAAGCAGAAGCAGAAGCATAAACATAAGCATAATACTAATAAGAATAATCAGAATCATAAAAATAATAAGGAGAAGACGAGTAAGAAGAATATTAAGAAGACGAATACGAAGACGAAGACGAATAATAATAGGAATAATAATAATAATAAGAAGAATAATCATAATAATAATAATAATAATAAGAATCATACTAATAATGAGAAGAAGGAGGAGGAGGAGGAGGAGGAAGTGCATCCTTTGTGTGCCCGTTCTCGGGGCCCGCTCCCGGGACGCCTCTGCGGCGGGAGGCCTCTGCGGGAGGAGGAGGAGGAGGAGGAGGAGAGGAGGAGGAGGAGGAGGAGGAGAGGAGCAGGAGGAGGAGGAGGAGGAAAGGAGGAGGAGGACCAGGAGGAGGAGGAAGTGCATCCCGTGCGTGCCCGCTCGAGGAAAGTGCGCCCCGGCGGGCGTCGTATCTGCCCCGGCCCCCCCCCCTCCCCCCTGCGGGGAAGGGATCAAAGGGAAGGGGCTTCCCTTCGACTCCACTACGACGTCGTTTAATTTCGCTTTGGATGGCGCGCTTGAGGAGGAGAGCCCTGGGAGGGGGAGAACGGAGGCGACGGAGACGACGAGTCGAACGGAGAAGCCCCTCACACACGCCGACAGGGTCGGCGGATTTGTGTGTCCTGGGGCCCCTTCACCCAGACTGGCCACGAAGTAACTTCGCGGCCGGCCGGTGTTCGCAACGTGACCCTGGCTGGCCCAGGTTCGCGCTGAACCGGGTCGGTGCGGCCCTGAATCTGCGTCGCTGCCTCCCCCCTTGACAACACCCGGGTTGACCCGAAAGGGGGTCCAGCGACAAGGAGGTGGTGCAATAGATTTGTTGCAACAGATGTGTGGGATTGCAGTACAATTGGGGCGTGCAATACATTCCGGGGCGCAAATGCATTGCTGGGTTTTCGCGTGCAACACGTTAGTTACAATACAATGCAACGCAGTTCTCTGGCGCAATACATTTGCAATACAGTTGCCCAAAACTATTGCACCACCCCCTTTGAGCTGGACCCCCTTTTGGGTCCACCGGAAAACCCCCTGGCCGCCTCCAACAGGGGTCGAGGATCAAAGGTGTGAATGGTTTGGGCCTTTTCTCTGCAATTGTGAGGTTTCTCGTCGCACGGCTGGAGATGCCTGGGGAGTAGCGGTATCGGTACCTTAATTGTTACCTCCCCCACGAATGCCGCGCGCGAGGGCCATCGGGAAGGGTGGCCGCCAGGGTTGTCCACAGTTCGGTCGGTTCGCCTGCGTCGCAGTTGGTTACGTTCGGTCGCTCCGGTTCGGTCGGCAGCTCTGTCGGTGCTGGGACGCGGCGCCCTTCTGACTGCATGCGGCCTGTCGGCCGTCGGCCTCGGTCGGTTTCGTTCTCGATATCGGTTCGGTGGGTTTTCGGCTGTGCTGTCGCCGTGCAGGATGGCATCGCGACACCTGCACGGGGTCCTGGAAGCCGCCGCGGCACTTGCATGGGGTCCTGGAGGCATGTCGCAGTGTCCGGGCTTCCCGGGGCCCTCGCGGGGCCCTGGGGCCGCCGAGGGTGCTTCGGTCGAGTCGCCACGACGGAAAGGGGCCCTGCAGAGGGAGAGGGGTCCCTCCTCCTGCCCCCCGCCCTCCTCCTCCTCCTCCTCCTCCTCCTCCTCCTCCTTCTCCTCCTCCTCCCCCTCCACAATTACACAATATGAAAATACTCTCCCACTTCCCCTGATGGCGTCCCGAAGATATCCGACCCCCCCCCCCGCGTACTGTTTTTTTACACAGGATTCCCGGGAAACGGGTTTTCGCCTGCGTTTTTTCCAAAATGCTGCTCTCGCTGAGGCGCCGGCTTCATTTCTGCTCCCGAATCGTTCCGAATCGTGCTCCCGCTGCAGCGTGGGCCTCATTTTCGGATCGGTGTTTGGCCTCCGTCGTTCAGGATGGCGTTCTCGCCCCAGCGCGGGCCTCTTTCTCGCGCGCCCATCCGCCCGCCACCACCGCGCCGCACCACCACCACCACCACCACCACCACCACCACCACCACCACCACCACCACCACCACCACCACCACCACCACCACCACCACCACCACCACCACCACCACCACCACCACCAGCACCAGCACCACACCACCACCACCACCACCAGCACCACCACCACCAGCACCACCACCACCACCACACCACCACCACCACCACCACCACCACCACCACCACCACCACCACCACCACCACCACCACCACCACCACCACCCACGCACACACGCACGCACGCACGCGCGCGCACCACCACCCACTACGCACGCGCGCGCGGAGCCACAGGTCCGCTACGACACGCGTCCGCGGATAGAGAAAATCAGCGCCATGGTAAGGGATGGGTGGGAGGGGTAGGACGTCAGATATGACGCGAGCGCACCCAGCTTGCCCTCCTCCTCCTCCTCCTCCTCCTCCTCCTCCTCCTCCCTCTCCTCCTGCCCCTGCCCCTCCTCCTCCTCCTCCTCCTCCTCCTCCTCCTCCTCCTCCTCCTGAGCACCTAGAAGGGCCCCCCTCCTCTCCTTCACGACCCATTTTCCTGCGATGAAGCCAGAGAGGGGGCGGAGGGAGGGGCTCAGGGCTCAAGAGACGGGGGTCCATGCAAGCGGGGTCCGCCAGAGCGCCAGGTCTTGCAGGATCCTTCAGGGTTAGGGTCGCACTGATCCGGGTTCGGCTGCAGGCTCCTGCAGGATCTTGCAGGATCTTTCGCGCTGACCCGGGTTGGGGTGAGGATCCTTCAGGATCTTGCAAGGCCTGACTGACCCGGGTCTGGATTGACCCAGGTCAGTAGATCCCCGAGGGGTGATCGAGGGAGGGACTCGGAGCACACACGGGGTGACCTCACGCTTGTGAGGAGTCCGGCGCAGGGATCGGAGGAGCCCCGCGGATATACAGGGTCCGCGCCGCGCACCGCGAGGCGGTCCTCTGTATCCTCTGACCGGGCGGCGTTTCGTGGAGCGAAGATCCATGGCCGCACCCGAGCCGGACCCGCACCAGAGCCGGACAGAGTCCCCTTGCCTCTCCTCGCTCCTCCTGCTCTTCCGTCGTCGATCAGAGGAGGAAGAGGTACCGATACCGCTGCCCTGGCCCAGTGTCGCCCTGTCGGGCCTCCCTGGAAACCCTCATCGCCTCCGCTGGATTTTGTAGAAATTTATCATGTTCCCATCTGCTTTAGCCTTGTTCACCTGAAAGATTTTCGAGCACCAAGGAAGTATCGAAACTGGAGGGTTTTCACGTGTCGGGCCCTGGGAGGCGATACTCGTTCGACACTGTTTCGATACTTCTCTGGGTGTTCAAAATTATTTCTGGGATGTGGTCCTTAAGTACGATGGGAGCTACATAACCCGAACTCATGATCAGAACGCACCCAAAGGAAGGTCTGGGGAGTAGCAGTATCAGTATCTTGTGGCTTCCCTGTCGATGTCGTCGTCATTGTGGTGGTGCGTGTTGCTATGCTCGGGATGTCTTTCTCTCATGCATTGGCCACCTCATTCCTCCTCGGGCCTTGGCTGGGGGCATCAGAGTCTTCTAATTGATGCAGCCCTTTCCCACCAGCGACAATTACCGCCCCGGAGGCCTCCTGCTGCTCCTCCTCCTCCCAGTCCTCCTCTTCCTCCTCATCCTCCTTCTCCTCCTCCTCCTCCTCTCTCTCCGCAATCTTGTTTCGAGCGCGCAGCATTCGATCCAGCCCTCGCGCCTTCACGTGTTGCTCGAGGTCTGTCACCCCTCCCGCGTCTGGTGCTCAGGCGGCAGTGGCAACCAAAGCGTGGGATGTCGGCTACGGGGCCACGCCTGTGGAGCCCATGTGCATGTTACCACACTCATCAGTGGAAAGACATGCTCCTGAAGGAAGGTGAGTCTTGCAGGAGGTGTGGGAGACAATTCAAGCTCCAAGGTGAAGGTAAGCGATCAGACTTGGATCAACAAGGCGGACTCGCAATGACCTGGCAAAAGGAAGGACGGCAAGGGCGGCAGCAACGGCAAGAGCAGCAACGTCAGTAACATCTCTGCCGTGGAACTCTTGCAACATACCATCAACGCCATCTCGGACCCCGCTGTCAAGCAAGTTCTGCTTAGCCTGCATGCAGTTCTCCCGCTCAAGGAGAAGCCGTTGAGCCACAGGGTCTCGGCGGACGAGGTGGTCCGCAAGGCGTCGGGCGCTTGAAAGGACGTGGGGATGACCCTACGTTGAAGTACACAGGCGGCTTTAGCGACTTCATCTTCGACACAGTCTGGCTTAGTCTCTGGGTCAGACCAGCGCGCTGGCACATCACAGACGGAGTCTTCAAGTAACAAGCTTTCTTTTCCGGCAACACCATCGTTTTCGAGTCAGGAGAGTCTTGGGCAGGCCAACGGTTTAGCGCTCAATGGTGTTGCAAGTTTTGGAACAGACTCTCTTGGCAACATTCGTACTTCCAATGCCATTGGCGGAAGTGAAAGGGTGGTACTTTCATTGTTTACACAGATGATGTTCTTCTTCGCCACTTGCGCCTGCTCAGGCAGGAGGGCGCGGGGGCACGTCGAGGCGCTTCAGTCCGGCGCAGATTTCTCTTATCCAATTGATGTGTTTATTGTCGAGGCCCGCGTCGGCGACGCTCTGATAAAGCATGGGGCTCCGTATTTCGATCGCAGAATCGGAAGCGCGCGGTTAACTTAGTTCTGGGCTTTGGCGAAGGCGACACGGCAAATAATAGAGAACGCTCCAACGAGGGTTTGCGTCGTCAGCATACCCAGATACATCGGTTTCTTATTGCAGCCGCCGGAGCGCCTGACTTGTGCGCAGATGGTTGCAGAAGCTTCGAGGCATTTCTTCTTGCCACCACTTGTTCTGAATCTTGCATGATAGTCGTTGCGATGGTCTACGGGCACCGTTTCCGGCGGCGCGCAAGGCGTCAACCATCAGAGTTTGCATCGTTTCGGGTGGTTTCCACGAGAATTGCAGCTTCCGTGGGCGCGCGTAGGTGGCGTCGGCGTCGGCCGCGGGCGGAATGCACTTGCGCCGCGCCCGTCGGTTCATCGCGCATCGACTGTGCCGTCGCGAGGCGCGAGGCCGACCGCTGTGTTCCGTGGGGCTCGCGCAGTGGGCTGAGATTCAAAGTGTGCCATGCTTGCCAGCGGCTGCTCGCGCGTTCGCTGATCGCCGCTGGCAGACTGCCGCCAGCGTGCAGGCCAGGAGCGACGCCAGCGCCAGGGCCCAAATCAAGAAGAACCAGGGCCGACTGGGCGGCCAAGTCAGCTTGAGCCCAGGAGACAATCATCGATGAGTCCACCGCCTTGTCCTGCTATCTGTTCCAGGATCAAGATTTCGACGAGGCCATCTTCCCAGAGTCCAACCTTGATCGATCCTTCCAGAGCGCAGAGTCAGGATGGAAGCCCCCCAGCTTTGGCGCCCCCCCCCCCCGCGCCGATACCAATTGTAATTGCTCTTATGCCATCGAAGATGGCGGGCCCGGGCCCGGCGCCTTGCGTTTGCCGCGCAGTCCGCCCGCCTGGCCCCGGCCCACAAAAGTGTTGGCGGCAACCCCTCAGGAAGAATTATTGTTTGCGCGCCAACTGTTTGCGTCTTATGATTCCATCACCTTCCGAGTCGCAGGGCGACGCGCGCGACGCATCTCAGGGGCGCATGATGGATTGACCCATGACTCCGGGGGCAGCGAGCTCCGCGAGCGGCGGCATTCAAGGGGGCCTCCTCTGGGCCGCGTCCGACGTCGAGGCCGCCAGATGGCGCGGGCTACGGCGAGACCCAGAGTTCGACATCAATGTGGCATTCGCGTGGCATTCGTTGCTTTACCTGGCGTTCGCGAGGTGGCGCGGGCCCGATGTCTACCCCCCGGAGATGGATGCGACGCCAAGCGGGCTGCCTCGCGCATGAAGGCGAAAGTTCGAAAGTTGGCTGGGGCATTGACCGGTCGACTCCGATCTTTTTATATATATATATATATAAATATATCTATCTATCTATATATATATATATATATATGTATACGCATATACATACATATGTATAAAGAGGTTGCGACAGGGTTATAGGATTGCAACCGATCGCCTGCCGACCACGCGGTCACTTGGGGGCCGCGCGTTAAACGTTGGCCCGCCGATTGGGACGCCGCTTTCGGGAATCGCCGCTCTCCGAAGTGCGTTCGGCAGTCGATCGCGTGGGGGGGCTCATGGTGGGCGCGCGACGTTGGACATTGGGATTCTCTACGATATGATGCGATGGTCCATGTTTTCGAGCGCGGCAGCGCGATTGGATTTTCCAGTCCTTGCGTTGCGTTCAGGATTTCAGTTGCGCGGCTGCCCGGGCGCTGGAGCAGTTCGGCGCGCTGCCCAGCTTGCGCGCGGCGCGTCGCGTGGGCTCCGCAGCGGAGTTCTACGCGGTCTCTGTCTGATGATTTACATCCACGAGCAGCTGTGCTCTGCGAGGGCGAGCGCCAGCGCCGATCTGTAGTTTTGAGTATGCATGTTCACGCGCAGTTGCGAGGAGGTCCTGCATGTGCGGCGCGCGCAGGCCCGGGGCAACAATCGGCAAGGGGGGCTCAAGTCAGCCCCCGAGAGCGCGACCTTCTTCGACGCGATGAGCGACGCAAGGCGTGCCTCTACAGCCTCGCGGTAGAGAGCCATCGAGATCCCAGCTGTTTTGCGCGCGAGTTGCTTCGGAGTCGACCGCGGGGGCGGGCGACGAGCGGTTTGTTCTGCGACGTTGACGAGGGCCGAGAAAGCGGCCGGCAGCAACCCGAAGCTCCCACGACGCGCATGCGCGTCAAAGCGTCACGCTGCCACCGAGAAGAAAGCGTTCGCAGGGCCGCAGGCATGGGCAGCGCATGCCCGTCGAGGTCGCGGCGTGCAATATTGCCGCGCGCCGCATTATGCTGAGAGCTCGGCTCACGTGCAGATGCCTTCCAAAGACGAAGACGCCCCAAGACGTCGGTGGGATTGCGCGCGCCAGGGCAAGACCCCGGCGTCAGGCAGCCGCGACTTTGCCCGCGTCAGTGCCTGAGAACTTTGATGGGCAAGCTTAGTATGCGCGCAGGTACTCGGCGAACGTGGGGCAGCGCAGTTCAGCATTCCAAGAATCTCGGTTTCAATGGCGGAGCCCAACATGTGCGCAGACCCATATCGGCTGTCATCATTGAGAACCGACCTCGTGGATGCAAGGTTGGATCCAATGTCGCCGTCGCATTGCCGTCGGTCGAGTGAGTTTGAGTCGGGGCCTGCGGGTTGGATGTTATCGGATAGCAGCATTGATTCGCAATGCGCTGATACGGCTTATATGATTGGCGAGATTCGGCTCAACGTTCGATCAGCGACACCGGGCAGCTGCAGCCAAGTAGCATCGTGGGAGCGGCCCAGGCGCGATGCTGATTACTCGGGGAGGCTGCTTGTAAGACTGCGATGAGGGCCGCGGGACCGCTGGCTGACACAACTCATGCTGACGTTCGCGGCTGGTGTCTGTTGGACCAGAGCGGGGCAGCATGCGGTCGATGCGCATCCCCCCCCCACTTTGGTTGCGATCTGAGAAAGCGCCACAGGATTTGCCGCGTCGCGGGCGACTGTGCGAGACCAGCGGCGGCGCGGAGGTCTGCCAGGATTCAAGTGCACTTGCACCTGTGACGCGGGCACAGACTAAAACTGACAATTCCATGTCGCAGCGGGGGGATCATGCCGAGGCACATGACCCCGGCGCCAGCACCATGCAGAGATGAAACATGGACTTGCAGTGGCATCGGGCGCAAGGAATTGGTGTCAGGATGTGTCTGGCGGAGGTGCGATGGGGCAGCCGTTGGTCATCTTCGGCGGTTCATCTGGTGGGCCCGACAGTCAAGACCCTGCGTTGCGGAGTGTTGGCGTTGGTTGTTGCGTCATGGCCGGTCCTCAGTCAAAGCAGGTCGCTCCAGCGGTGGCTAGTCCAGTGGCACGGCAGCTCCAGACAGTTCCACGCGGCGTCTTTTGAGAATGGGAGCACGGGAGATTGCCATGCGAGGGTCGAGAGGACACACGGCTTCATCACACAAGAAAAATAAGTATTACATATGGCGCGTGCAAGTGAATCGTTGCCGCGCAGCGGCGAGCTGAACAGCGAGTGCGCGGCGGATGCCCGCCAAACCGTCGAGAGAGTCGGGATGCTTGCAGTATTTGTGGACTGAACGTGCCGTCGCACGTTGCAGCAGATGCGGCCGCGAGAAGGAACATCGAGCCCCGGCCTCTCCACGGCAGCACCACGGCTGGCGCTTTTTGGCCGAGGGAGCCGCCGAGCCTTGCGTGGTCACTGCGGGCGCGAGACATCGCGTCGCCGAGGTGGAGGAGGAGGAGTTGGAGGAGGAATTGCATATTGCACAAGTGAATTTCCGGGTATCGAGAGAGGGCTTCTTTAGTTCGGAATTGTTTTTTGAGGGCCACGCTGGAACCGCTGTTGCTGAGTGCCAGGGCGCGACTATTTCAGCGCCCTTCTCCGCTGCAGCGGCTGCTCCGGTCCCCTCCTCCACCGTTCGGCGGCAGCTAGGTTTGATTCTTCTCCCCAACTCAGCGACTGCGGGTTCAATGTTCCACTTGTCCTAGCAACGGCATCAAGCCCACCCGGCACGGATGGCTGAATTCACCCTGCCGCCCGCCTGAGCACATCGATACCGATATGTTACTGCGAGCTGAATGGCGCGAGCTGCACTCAGCTCTTAGCTGGGGGGTGAGCCCACGAATGCCATGTCATGTTTGGAGTCACGCATTCGGGGTCTGGATCTTCGGGTGTGTTTTTTTTCGTCATGGCCAACCTACAGGTGGGGCTCAGGAATGAACGTCTGGGTTCTGAGCCCCTCAATGCCGCCAGGAGGTCATACCTGGACAGGTTTCATCGAGGGATGCTAAGGCTTTGATTCCTGCCGCACGGTCAGCACGTCAGCAAGTCCAAGGATAGTTGGCTCACGCGCGCTGACATCGGAAAAAACGCGTCCTGTGGACGTTCAGAAGGGTGGGAGGTTCGAGCCAGGGGGGGGGCCCTGAGATGCAGAAGAGGCGGGGGGGATCGAGACAAGGGGGAACCCAGGGGCGGCACCACCCCTCTGTCCCATGTCGGACCAATCCCAAGCGACTCGGACCACTTACAACCGATTGGGCGCTTCTCAACTGTCCAAACAACTAACGGATACCAAGTACAACCAGCCAATTCGGGCCTATAAACAGTTTCCTGGTGTCCATCATTGTAAGACGATCCAGATATCAAATGACCGTTTGAATGATACACGTTCATTATAGGGGTCAACATGGGTGCCCCGGTTGGAATTGGTACCAGTTTATTGTCTGTGATTCGGGGGATCTGTTATTTTGCAGCAACAACTCACAACAACACATGCCACTTCAACAACAGCATACATCCACCACAACAACATACATAAACAACACATATCCACACACACCTCCCACAACAACGCATCTCGAAAACCCGACTTGGTCATCCTCGTTGTCACCGGCCGTTATTTCCCTCATCTTTTCCTGCTTCTTCCCTCCTCTTTTTCCTCCTCATCCTCATCTACATCGTGCCGCATTCCTCGTCTTCCTCTTGTTGTTCCCCTCCTGCTTCTCTCTTATTCCTCCTCCTCCTCCTCCTGTTCGTTGTCCTCCTCTTCCTTTTCCTCCTTATCCGCCTCCTCCTCTTCATTTCCCTCCTCCTCCCTCCTTCTCTTCCTCCTCCTCCTCATCATCATCCTCCTCCGGCGGGGGGCAGGGCGACTCGTTCGGCCACGCTCTCACTCCCCGTGGATTCGGTGGTCGCCCGAACCCCCGAGTGCACGAAACGCTTCCATCGAAAGCGTCGCCCTCGGAGCCAGGGGAACCTCCGCTCATGGGAAATCGTCGGCAGTCATGGGGAACACATCGGGCTTCCCTAGTGAATGTTCAAGATTGCATGGCATTCTTGAAAGATCCCTCAAGAATTTCTAAGAATCCTTCAGGAACCCCCAGGAAGTCTGCAGAATCCTCAGGCGCCCTCAGGAATCCTATCGGAATCCCACGAGAATCCTGGAAGAATCATCCACAGGACACCTGAGGAATCCGCAGGACACCTAAGCAATACGCAGGATTCCACGGGAATCCAACGGAATCCAAAGGAAACACCAGGAACCCTCTAGAATCCTTAAGGAATCCTTCATAAGTTATTCAAGGATTTCCAAGTTGTTCTGCGGAATCCTCTGGAATCCCCAGGAATCCAAATGACACCGAAGGAATCCCCAGGAATCCTTCGGAATTCAAGGAAACCCGCAGAGATCCATTACGAGTCGCGCAGGAATCCTAATTGCAGGAAACCTCCAGGAGTCCTTTCGGAAACTTCCAGGAACCCTGAGGAAACCCAGAGACCCTGAAAACTCGTTGAAGAATCCTTCATGAATTCTTCAAAGTCTCCAGGCTTTTCTAAAATCCGTCGGACATCCGACAAATTCTCCAGGTATTCCCTAGGGAGCCTCGACGGAGCCTCTGAGGAAGCCTCTAAGGAACCTCTGAGGAAACTTCTAAGGAAACATCTGCGGAGATTCTAAGGAGCCTCTAAGGAAACCTCCAAGGAGCCTCCAAGGAACCTCCATAAGGTACCTCGAAGAAACCTCCCAATAACCTCCCAAAAGCTCGAAGAACTGGTTGTGATTGGTCCCAGTTGGTTGAGATTGGGACCGAAATGCTTGGAATCCGTCCCAGCTGGTTGCGATCCGTCCCATGTTCGGTTCGAACCGGGGGGGGGGGGGCCCTCCTCTGTCCACGGGGGAGGGGGGGGGAGTTCGAACCGGGGGGGCCCCGCACCCCTCGAGTCGCAGGGGGGGGGTTCGAACCGGAATGCGGCCCCCCCCGTGCAACCGACGACGGCGACCGCTGGCGCTGGTGCCAGCGCCGTTGGGCAGCGACGAAGAGGGTGGCCCCGCCTGCAGCGACGACGGCAGGCGCTGGCGCCCGGGCCGTTGCCGACGGGCCGACGGCGACGGCGACGGCGACGGCGACGGCGGCGGCGGCGGCGACGGCGACAGCGACGGCGACGGCGACGGCGACGGCGGCGACGATGGCGACGGCGTCGGCGGCAACTGCGGCGGCGACCGAGAAGGCGACGGCGACGGCGACGACAGCGGGCACACAGGACCCCCCCCATCCTGAGTTGGATGGGGGCGGTTTCGGACCTGGATGGGGCCCCCCCCGTTGGCACCGGCGCTGGCGTTGGCGGCGTCGGGCACCAACGACCACGAGGACGACGACGACGACGACGACGGCGACGGCGACGGCAGCGATGACGGCGACGGCGGCGACGGCGACCGCGATGGCGACGGCGACGGCGACGACGACGGGCACACAGGGGCCCCCCCTTCTGAGGTGCATGGGGGAGAATTCGAACCTGGAGGGGGCCGCCACCGTTGGCGCCGGCGCTGGCGTTGGCGGCGTCGGGCACCGACGACCATAACGACGACGACGACGACGGCGACGGCGGCGACGGCGACGGCGACTGCCACAGCGACGGCGACGGTGACGGCGACGGCGACGGCGATGGCGACGGCGACGGCGGCGGCGGCGGCGACGGCGACCGACGACGACGGCGACGGCGACGGCGACGGCGACGGCGACGTCGGCGACGTCGACGACGGCGACGACGACGACGACGACGGCGACGGCGACGACGGCGGTGGCAGCGACGACGACCGCGAACGACGACCAAGAGCCGACAACCGAATGACGACGACCGATGGCCGACGACCGACGACCGACGACGACGACGACCACAACGACGACGGTGGCGGCGACGACGACGACGACGACGACGACGACGAGGACGTCGACGTCGACGACGGTGACGCCGACGACGACGCCGACGGCGATGCCGACGCCGACGCCGACGCCGACGACGGCGATGGCGACGGCTGTGGCGACGACGGCGACGGCGACGGCGATCGGGGCCCGGCAACGACGACGACGTCGCGCACAGAAGGGGAGGAGTTTGTGGGTTCGAACCTTCCACCCCTTGCAAGTCAGGGTTGGGGGCCCCCTGGTTCCCCCCTTGAACCTCAGGGGGTTGCCCCCCCCCCGTTGAGAACTCCCCCCACCTTTGGACATGGATGGGGGAGCCCCCCCGCGGTTCGAACCGTCCCCCTTTGCAAGGGGGTCCCTTTGAATAGGGAGGCCGGTCCGGTGTCCAGGGGGGGCCCCCCCTGTTTTCCAGAGGCGTTCAATATTCTTTTTGGGCCCCCCCCAGGTTCTCACGTGTCAAGGTGTTTTTGTCCAGGGAAGCGTCCACGAGGTGTTCTCCCTGGCGTCGTCATATCGCTAAGCCTATCCCTATTCATCCCCCTCCCTCCCTCCCCCCCTCCTCCTCCTCCCACTTCCTCCTCCTCGTCCTTGGCCTCGTCCTCCTCCCCCGCCCCCGCTCGCGTGACCACGACGTGCAGCCGATGACCAGATGATGGCATGATCGCGATCCTTGCTTGCGGGGGCCCGTGCGGATCTGTGGGGCGACGGGGCTCCTCGGCGCCGCGCCCGGTCATCGGCGCCTCGGGCGCCGCCCGCGGCGCGCTCGGCCGTACCCGGGGAACGAGCGTGCGGCGGGGGTTTCTGGTTTCTGGTTTCTGGGGTTCGTCGGAGCGCGGGGTCCTGCATGATCCTGCAGAACCAGGGCCGCAGGGACCGTGGCCAGGGCGCGGGATCCTGCAGGAGTGTGCCGGACCCTGCACAGCCCGGCTGGCCCGGGTCTGGACTGACCCCGAGCAGGGGATCCCCGAGGGGGTCCGGTGTCGTCGCAGGAGAAGCCTCGCGGACCGCTGAGCGTGCACGCTGGTGCGCGGCGGGGATCTATCCATCACCACCGCCTGCGGGATCGACCTCTGGTGGCCTCGGCAGGTGGCGGTGGACATTGCGAGGTCCGCCACCCCCAGCGGGCCTGCACGAATCCGTGTCCACCGCAGGCAGAGGTCTCCGAAGACCGATCTCTTCGGCGGTGGTTCTGGATGGATTCCCGCTGCGTGTCCATGTGTTCCTGTGCTCAGTTCTGGCGCCGCGAGGGGAGCATGGCGGGCAGCCATGCCTGGTTTCGAATCGCCGCGGCTGCCTGGCTGCAGCGGGAGGAGGGATGAGCGCTCCCTTGGAATTTATCAGGCTTCGTGCACCAGTGTACCCCCACCAGCCCACCACAGAGACGATCCCGAGGCGAGTTGCCTTGGCTAGGGAGCTGTTGCAGCATACTCTGTGTCCCTCTAATAGTTCCGGGGTGGGTCTTCAGTCTGGGGAGGTTCCAATAGCCCAGGGTGGGATATCAATAGTCTGGGCGGGGTACCAATAGTCGGAGGGGGAGGGCGTTTGTCGCAAGCGTGGGTGGTCCAGGGGGTCTTCTACCTGTAGTCGGGGGGGGGATGGTACCAATACTCTGGGGGTGAGGGGTGAGTGCCAATAGTTCGGGAGGAGGTACCGATTGTCCCGGAGGTGGGGGAGGGGGCGATAGTCCAGGAATGGGACCAACAGCCCTGGGGATGCCCGTAGTCCGAGGACCTAGAACTATTGAGGGACACAGAGCACAGAGGCACAAAGGCGGGGTGGGGTAGCCCCTTACCCTTACATTCCTCGCTCGTCTCTTCATCTATTTTCTCGAGAGCCTTCGACCTGCTACACGAAGGCATGCATGGTCGAAGCCTGTGTTCCGGAGCTTGGGATAACGGACCTCTTGAGTGAGGGGGGGGGGCACACAGGCCCCCCGACCCGGGCTCTCCAGGCTGGAGGTGGTGTCGTTGTCCTTATTCTTGCTACAGTTGGGACGCGCATCAAAACCACATTATTTTCGTCAGGGTACATAGGGTATCTTTACTGTGCGGCGACTTCCCGCTAGCACTAAGAAACTGCATTCGGGGCGCCATGGGTTTCCGGCTCTTGGAGCCATCTTGCGTTGGCCTGGGATTTTTGGGGAACGTCGAAGTTCCCTTGTCGCTCGTGTGGATCTGGGTCGCAAGCAAGGTGCGTGAGGGCCTGGGCTGAAGCAGGTGCCCTGCTCCAGGGTAGCGCCGCGAGGGCACGAAGGTAACTGAGTGTCGCACATCACTGTGCGCTACGGCCAAAGTTGGGTCACCTAGATGGGGTAAGTTGTTGGCTGTGGTCGATTCTGAGAAGCAGTGAGCAGGTCGCCATACATCAAGATGGCGGGGGCAGGGCGTGGTACAGGTCCCATGTCGGGCCCGCCTGCGTCGCGCACGTAGCACAACGGGTCTTTCTTGTCCATTGTACGTCATGCATGTGTTGATGCACGTCCGCAGTCACACGGGCATACGGTGTCTTGCCATTGCTCGCGCTCTTCTTGCTCCGCTTGCTCATCGTGCATGTCGTGGGACATCAATTGACTACTTTACCGATCTTGGCCAGGCCCAGGCTGGCCCAACCAGGACCTATGAGGTGATCCATTGACGGCCCCCCGATCATGCCCTTCCTCTCTTCCCTTCTCCCCCTCCCCTGCCTGCGTCTCCATCTTCATCTCTTATGTTCGTATTGTTATTGTCATGGTCCATCTTCATTGCTTCTTCTTCTTCTTCTTCGTCTCGCCGCGTCCCCCCCTCTTCCTCTTCTCCTTGTCTTCCCCCTCAACTGCTCCCGTCGCCATCGCCACCCCGTCGTCCACCAGAGGGGCGCTTCCGACGCCCCCCGCGGAGTCGTGAGGCACGCGTGGCGCCTGGCTTCCTCGGCCCTCGAGCTTCCCCCCCCCTGCCCCCCTCGCAGCTCCAAGTGCCTCGGTCATCGCGCGCCCTCCCCCATATGCCTCGCCCCTCCCGGAGCCCCTGTCCTCCTCCTCGCTCCTCGCCCGTCGGCCCTCCTCGATCCTCGGCCCCCCCCCGCCCCCACCCCCCCCTCGACCTCCCTCCCCTCCCCCCTCCGCCCCCAGCCTCCCTCGAGCCCAGAGAGCACCCGCCCCCCCCCCCAGCCAAAAGTTTTAACGCTTCGCGTTTTCACCAATTCCAATTCCAATTCCCCCCCCAGCCAAAAGGAGAGGCCGCCCCTGGCCGCCCCCGGGGGGGGCGGGGGCGCCGCCTCCCGCAGGACGCGCGGTGCCTCTTCAAGCTGGCCAGGAGCGCCCTGGCGCTCTTCCGCGTGGAGGCGGCGCCCCCCGGCGGCGGCGCGGCCGGCCGTCCCTGCGGACCTCCCTCGCCGAGCGCGCGCGCCATTTGTTCGCAGAGTGCCTGCTCGCGGACGTCGGAAGCTGTGCACGTCGTCCTCTCCGTGTGTATGAAGGGGCCCTGGGACACACAAATAGATAGACACAAATAACCAGATTCCCCATGCTTGCCCATATTTCCTGGGTTTCTGTCTTCTCCCCCGCTTCCCATATTTTCCCATATTGTCTGGGGAGTCGACGATTGGTTGTGTCTGTGTGCTTTTTTCCCCTCCTGAGTGTAGCATGTCGTAGATCCCCCGTGGAGGATCCAGGCAGTTTGCGGGTGTTTGAGTTGCGAGCCGCGGAGCGCGCCTGTTCGCTCCCCGGTGGGGATCGGAGCAGACGGGGTCGGGGGATCGCGCCGCGGCGCCGATGCATCGCCGGTGCGGCTCGATGTGGGGCCCGATGTGCTTCACGCCGACGTCGCCTGTGCATCGCCGACGTCGACTCGACGATGCATCGCTGGTGCATCGCCGACGTATCGCCGATGCATCGCCGATGCATCGTCGATGTATCGGCGATGTGGCGCGATCTTCCGACACCATCTTCTCCGATCCCATTTAGGGGGCCTCTCACCCCTCGGGGGGGGGCAATCCTCCTGGCGAGGGACCGGACCCTTGGCATCGAAGAATGAAAGCTCAGGAGCGAAAGAAGGACGTACGTACAGTCCACCCGCACAGGAAGGAGGAGCGACGTTCCGTGGTTACCCTTGCATCCTTCCTCTTCGGCACATCCTTATCCGCTTTCGCTGGCCGCGTCCCGCTCGCAAATTGTCGATATGGTCTTCCAAGGCCTTTGCATCCTTCTCGTGGGTCCTTTCTATACGGGTTGACTGTACGGTCGAATCAAGGTATAAGGTCGAGGTCGGTTCGGGGATGGTACCATGATGTTCTTCGTGCTTGTTGGATGTGTTTGTGCATTCTGGGGGAGGGTGCCCTCGAGTGATCTTATGGTTTGGGATGTTGTTTTTGCCAGCGGAGGGTCTCATGTGTTTGAAGGATGTTATTATGTTCCAGGTCCGACTGCACACGTGCATGAATCCATGTTGATTTCGAACGTATGCATTGCGCGAATGTTCGTATCATGAGGCTGGTCTCCCGGACTGGGGGGGGCGTATTCTCATGTACGTGGTTGGGCGCGCACGTCCTTCATGTGCTCCCTATTTATGAGCTGCTTCCTCCCCCAATGCAGTCGTGAGCATCGCGAGGCAAGCGAGAAGGGGTGTGTGCGAGCAGAATGACGGGCTGGCGCGCATACCCTGTTGGTCCACTTCCGAAACGTGTAAGGGGTGTGCCGACATGGGCGCGGTCACGCCTGCGGGCCTGGCCACTGGGGCCTTCCATGTGGAGGGCCCGCGAAGCGTGTGCGGGGCGTGCCGTCGCCGAAACAGAGGCATGCGCTGGGGGCAGAGGCAGGGAGGGCAAATGCCGGGATGGGATGCGGGAGGAGGAGGAGGAGGAGGAGGAGGAGGAGGAGGAGGAGGAGGAGGAGACCGAGGAGGACGAGGAGGAGAGTGGGAGGGAGAGGGGGAGGGAGAGGGACAGGAGAGAGGAGAGGAGAGGAGAGGAGAGGAGAGGAGAGGAGAGGAGAGGAGAGGAAGGGAGAGGAAGGGAGAGGAGAGGAGAAGAGAGGATAGGATAGTGGAGGGGAGATGGGAGGAGAGAGGCGAGAGGAGAGTGGCGAGAGGAGAGGAGAGGAGAGGAGAGCGCGGGCCCGCTTCCTTTGGATTCCCTGGGCCGTCTCGGGCTTCCTTTGCCCGCGGCCTCTTACTTCTTCTATAACGAAATATGTGCCAGGTCTCTGGTTTTTGGTCGCTCGGTCGAGCTCGCAGAGGCCAATGCCCTCCTGCCAGCAGTCCGCAGCATCCTGCCGCGGTAGGCGGACAAGGACTGCACCGCCAGGCCTGGAGGAGAGGAGAGGAGAGAAGACGCGGGACGCTGCTGGTTCAAAACGAGGACCCAACACCACATGATGGTTTGGACATCGAAGCGTCCGGCATTTGTCCCGCATCCGCAAGCTCTGCGGCAGCTGAGCCGCCCTGAACGGCCGTCGCGAGCCCGAGCTATGACCAGCTGGCCAGATGACGAGGATCTACAGGGGGGCCCTGCCAAGATACACCCTGCTCGCCTCCAGGGAGAGCGTGACGCTCCCACGCCAAAAATTGATGGACGTCCTGGGATCTCAGGGGTGGGTTTCTTGTGGTAGGTTTCTTGTGGTTGGGTCCTTATTGCAGTGTCGAACGAAACGGGGATCGGTAAAAGGGGGGGTCGCGACATCTGCTGCGTGGAGCCTGATTCGGCCCCGCCACTGGGCGCTTTCTCTATGCATTGGCGCTGGCGACGCCGGAAAACGCTTTGGAAACCGGCTACGCGATCTGGTCCGTTGTCCCCCCGTTGCTACCCCTCCCTCTCCTCTACCCCGGCCCTTTGGGGGGGAGCGATACTGATGCCGCTGCTCGCCTTCGATGGCCCTTGTCGCCAGTGCAGGGTTCGCATCGAGGCTCTGGTCAGAATGCAGCGGTGCCGGTACTTGTCAAGGAGTCCCCAGCCATCAGGGTCGGGGGTGGTCAGGGGCAGCTCCTGATGGGTGCATCGGGGGCCCAAGCCAGAGTTGCCCAGGTTTGGGGTTATCCCGGACAGCTCGGGCGTCCAGCCCGTCCTCGGGCTAGGGGGGTCAGGGGTCAGGGGTAGCTCCTGATCCGTGGATCGGGCGCCGAAGACGGAGTTACCCCAGACCGCAGGTATCCCGGATAACTCGGGCGCCCAGCGTCTGTCCCTCCCTGAGCACTGTTCGGGCGTGTGCGTGTCTTCCTCGGCGGGGACCATCAGGGAGCATCCTGGACGATCTCGCGAAGCATGAGCGCGCGAAACCGAGGATGCACGGGGAACGGACGTCCGAGTGCTTGCGCGCGTTGCGCGGCGCGGCGGCGGCGGTTCCGCAGCGGCGTCGGGCGGCACGGCGGCGGCGTCGGGCAGTGGCGCGGCGGCGGCGACGAGGCGGCGGCGAGGCGGCGGCACCGCGGCGGCAGCGGGCGGCTCCGCGACAGCAGCGGCGCGGCGTCGGCGAGGCGGAGGCGGTGGCGGCGAGGCGGCGGCGGCGAGGCGGCGGCGGCGAGGCGGCGGCGCGCGACGGCGGCGCGTGACGGCCGGGCGGTGGCGGCGGTGGCCGCCATCCGCGCGGGGTGGCGGCTGCGCCAGCGGGGTGGGCCCAATGCCGCCGTGGCTTCAGGAGGGAAACAAAAAAACACACACAGACACAATTAATCGTCGATTCCCCAGAAAATATGGGAAAAGATGGGAAGTGGGGGGGAAGACAAAAACCCAGAAAATATTGGAAAACATGGGGAATTGTTTTATTTGTGTGTCCCAGGGCCCCTTCATGGTTGTCAGGGGCAAGGGTGGGTGGGGGGGGGAGGAGCTCTGGGGGAGAAGCCCTCGACCCCGAGCGCCCGCTCATCGCCGATGGGGGCCCGCCCCGCCAAGGAGCGCTCGGCGCTGCGATCGAGGTCCCATCGCTGAGGCATCGGCGACGTATCGCCGACCCGCGAGCTTGGCGTGTCAAGCCGACGCAAGCCGATGCATCAGCGGTGCATCGCCGATGTTTGCCGATGTGTGTGTGTGTGTGTGCGTGCGTGTGTGTGTGTGTGTGTGTGTGTGTGTGTGTGTGTGTGTGTGTGTGTGTGTGTGTGTGTGTGTGTGTGTGTGTGCTTCGCCCCCCTCCCCCCCTACGTTGGCCTTCGGACGTGTTCGTCGGTCTCTGGGGGAGCGGGAGGTGGGGGGGCGGAGGGGGAGGGACCGGGAGGAGGATGGGCGGAATAGGGCGCCACGACGCTGTGAAGCTCGACGAGGAACAACAGCACAAGCATCACGCCTACGGGTGTGCTGAGCAGTGCGACGGGCACGGAGGCGCAGGCGGAGGTGGAGGACGGAGAGTAGGACGCCAATGTTGAATGCTCTGTCGCGTCTTCAGGGTTGATGATGCCGAATCGTTATGTGCACTTGTAGTGTCTGTTGATCCCTCTTTCTTGTGATTATTTCGGACAGGGTGCTACTGACGAAGTGCATTCTGCTGGTGTGGAAGCGGCTTACCTCAACATCGCGCAGGTCGTTTATTGTTTTTCTCTGTAGTGTTTTTCTGTTATCTCTCTCTCTCTATTTATCTTCCTGTGTTTGAGTTCTTTATTTATCTCTCTCTCTCTATCCTGTCTTCCGTTATGAATATACACATATACACAGATAGTGATGTCTCTCTCTTTCTCTCTCTTTCTCTCCCTCTCTCTCTATACATATATATATATGCATCGTTTCCGATATATATATATATTTATATATATATATATATATATATATATATCGGGGCTGGACAGAACCCCCAATAGTGACACGTCGATTAGTGAATTGTCCGTTTTCGGTTCTCGAGAGGGCGCCGTGGCCGTTATTTTCCAGGCTTTCGCCCGCCAGATTTGTGCCCGAGGTCGTTTTCACTAAACCACGTTTTGCTAAAGGGGGTTCTGTCCATCCCCGAATATATATATATATATATATATATATATATATATATTTGTCTTGCCCTCACCTACCAGGAACTTCTGCCTGAGTTCGGAGGGGCCGCATTGAGCTGCTTGATATCGATCCCGTGCGTACGTCCTAGCATGCGTGAGCACTCGCGATGATATGCTAGTACATGATTGCATGAGTCGAATGTCCCATAACCCTGATAATTCAGATGGCACCTTTCAACTAGGGAGGGGAAGGAGGCAGAGGATGGAGGGGGAAGGACAGGGACATCGAGAAAGAGAAGAGAGAGAAAGAGAGAGAGAGAGAGAGACACGTAGGGAGAGGAGGGAGAAAGAGAGAAAGAGAGACAAAGGGAGAGAAAGAGAGAAAGAGAGAAAGAGAGAGAACGTCAGAATGAAGAGGGATTACGTAGGAAGAGGAGGGAGTATCGAGGGAGGGCGTTGAGGACTGCTGAGGGGGAGGACGGTGGGGATCGACGGACAGAGGGGGGTAGAGTGAGGGAGGGAGGGAGGGAGGGAGAGAGAGGGAGGGAGGGAGGGGGTGGGGCGGGGGGCGGAGGGAGGGAGGGACATGAGGGGGAGCGGGGATGGAGGGGAGGGGGAGGGAGAGGGATGTGCACGGGGGACGCGGGGGGGCGAGAGTTGAGGGGGAGGAGCGACGATGGAGTGGGAGGATGCCCGATTCGTTGCATCGCGTTCCGTTTCTGGTCGTGCGACCTCCTTCTCCTCCTTTTTCTTCGTCCTCCTCTTCTTTGTGGCTCGCTTCCAGGCGCGGTCCGTCCCAGCAGCAGGGGCAGCGATTGGTCACTGTTTGGAAGGAGGCGTGCTTCGTTGCAGTCGCTGCGGCGCGTTGTGGAGGAGGATCAGGGTCAGGATCAGGACTCAAGGTCAAGCCGAGCAGAACGCACCAAAGCACGGACACAGGTCAAAGCTGACCCGGACGAGAGGGGGAGAGAGAGAGAGAGAGAACAAAGTAGTAGAAACAACGTCCCATTTTTTTACTATTTTTGAATTTCCCCCCTGTAGGGGGACACGCCCGACCGAATGTTAATGGCGGGGCGATCAAGGGAGGGCATCGAGGGCAGCAGAAAAGAGGGCCTTCGGGGCCCCTAGAAGGGCCCTTTCTGAGGCCCACAAGGGGGCCTCGAGGGTCCGAAAAATTCACTTCTCTCTTGGCATCGCTCGGGCGTGTGTGTGTGTGTGTGTGTGTGTGCATTTTTGCTTGGTAAGGACCATCGATGAGAATCCTGGATCAACGTGGGGCGAAAATACACGCACGGAGTCGAAACGTGCACGGGAAATGGACGTCCGAGCGATGGCCACTTCTTCCCTCCCTTCTTCGTCGCCTCCCGAGTAAGCGACTCCCAACTTGCAGGTCCTCTTCAAGTACTCCCAGAAGGGCGACCACGACGCCGAGTTCCGGACCGAGGGCCTGCTCGAGCCGCTCCTGGAGGCGCGGGGGCGCGGGTCCTCTCGGCGACCGTCTGGGAGCACTCTTGAGCTGGTTTGGAGGCCTCGTAGGCCGTCTCGAAGCCATCTTGGACTATCGCGGGGTCACCCTGGGCCGTCTCGACGCTCTCTTGGATTGCTTTGGCGCCCATTATCTCGGGGCTCCTTGGAGGCTCCGGAGAGCTTTCCGGACGCCCCCCCCCCCTCCCTCGATTTGGAGCTCCAGGGGAGCGGGGGGGGGAGGGGGGCAGCCACTCATCTCACACGCCTTCTGACCCCCAGCAAGCGAGGGTCGGCGGATACATGTCCGGGGCCAGAGTTTTTACAGACCCACCTCCTGGAGAGTTGATGTCCCAAGAGCCCTTGGGGGGGCGCTAGATCTGGGTTGACAGACTCCAGAGCAAGAGACACGAACAATGATTTGATCCAAGAGTTCCAGGATCCCTATGATTTCCTGATGTTTCTAGACGAGGGCTGCAACAACAATGTTTCTAAACAAACAAGATACTCCAGAATTTCTGGAACGTGTCCTGCTCCAATCGCATCATGACATCATTCTCGTCCTCCGCCGTGCGAGATCCAGGAAGCTCAGTTTCCCAAACGGTGGACGTGTATAAGCCTCACCCTCGGGCAGGTGGGTCCCCTACGAAGGCTGGATGCCGACAGCTTCCTGTTGGGAAGCATCGAGCGAGCAATCGCCCCCCTGTTAAGCAGCGGGTGGCCGCTGCCGTCCCAAGAATAATATACGGTGCGCCATCACGTCAGGCACGTCCCTCTCCTCCCCTTCCCTTTCCTTCTCCCTTCCGGCGGCGGGATGTGCGGCCTGCTTGTTAGGACTCCACGGGCGAGATCTTTGCAGTGGTTTGTGTAGGGCTTCCATACCCTGGAAACTCAGAGCGGACGGGTGGTCCTCTCGCAGCTCTTAAAGCCGTGCTAGGGCTTCACATCCAGTCAAGATCTGGAGCTACGCCCCTATAGGTGTCTGATGTGATCCTTCTCTGTTCCTCCTCCTCTTCCTCCTCCTCCTCCTCCTCCTCCTCCTCTTCCGATCGCTGGAGGTCCCTGCATCTCTCCAGTTGCGTCCAGGTGTCTCCCAAAAAGGGCAAGCATGTCCAGGAGCATCGACATGCACGTGCCCAGACCTCGTCGTCTCCAGCCCGTGGGGGCCCTCGCCAGGCCCCAGAGCCATCAAGAACGGCCCAGCATGGAGCATACGGGGCCAGGGAGAAGTGCAAAGAGTTGGGATTCTGGAGGATGAGGAGGAGGAGGAGGAGGAAGAGGAGGAGGAGCAGGAGGAGGAGGAGAAGGAGGAGGAGGAGGGGGAGGAAGAGGAGGAGGAGGGAGGAGGAGGAGGGGGAGGAGGAGGAGGAGGAGGAGGAGATCGAACATCATTCGACGCGGAGATCCCCGCAGGTGCATCCCAGTTCCCGGCGCCTCAGCTTGGTGAGTGTCCGAGTGGAGCCTGTGGCGACGAAGTTCCCCCCTGGCGGCTCCTCCTAGGGGTGCTCGAGTTTCGCGCCTGCTATATATTGCGCTGATCCTGGGGCTCTCAAGGAGAGGAATCTGGGGCTCTCAAAGAGAGGGGAGGAGGAGGAGGAGGAGGGGAGGAGGAAGAGGAGGAGGAGGAGGAGCGCTCTCGGGACACGCTGGAAGTTCACAGGAGTCTGGGCCACCAAACAGTTAAGCCGCGTCAGCCATCCCCACAATCTGGGTGTTAACGGGCAGGCGTCCCCCTCCCCGGTTGCTCCTCTTTGGGGTGCTTAAGCGTCATCCTTTCTGCGTCTGGTGTGATGTATTCTGATCGTGAGCGAGTCCGAGTGTGACCGAATAGTTGTGAGCGTGGTCTGGGTCGGAGCGTGAGGGTGTGAGTGAGTCTGAGTGCGTGAGTATGTGAGCGAGCCTGAGTTCCAAAGAGACTGAGTCTGAGTGAGTCGGGGTACGATTAAGATCAGCATGAGTACTTCTGAGTGTGAGTGATCTGGGTGTGTGAGTCATTATGAATGCCAATGAGTCTGAGTATACTTCTTCACGCTTCGCGTATCCCCAGCACCAGCGCATTCACAAACCTTGTCCATGAGAGTTGACGAGAAAGGGGACTCAGAGACACGTATAGTGAAACAAAGCGGGCAACCAGAGTGAACAGAGAAATCGTTGGGAGCAAGGAGGCGGCCTTGGAGGGCCTCTTCGGGACATCCTTGGGGCACCCGTGGGGGCGAGGGAAGGAGGAGGAGGAAGACGACGACGACGACGACCACGACGACGAGGAAGAGATGGAAACGGAAAAAAGACGATGAGTGCAAAGACGAGGGCGAGGAGGAGAAGGAGGAGGAGGACAACGAGGACGAGGATAGAGCCCAAACAATTGCTTGTTGGAGCCTTCTCGGGGTTCTTGAGGGTGATCCTGGAGTCCTCTCTGGGCTCTTTTTGGGATATTGGGGCCCTCTTGGAGCACTCTTTGGAGTCCCTTGGGAGCCCTGGATTGCCTCTTGGGGCCGTCTTGGAGGCCATCGATGAAGAGGGAGGGGGGTCCTAATCTTGCCTCCCCCCGGGGCCCTCTTGGGACGCTGTTCGGCGCTCTGGGGGCAATTTGGGGGGCCTCTTGGGCCCCTCTTGCGCCTCTCTGGGGCCATCGTGGGACCATCTCGAGGCTTGAAAAGTGCATCAGAAGCGAAACGGCGAGAAGGCCCGAATCAGTGATTTGCACTAGGTGGTTGAAGGAGTTCGACCTCCTGGGAAGGCTCTGAAAGGGGGTCCGAGGGCAATTGGAACGGTCTTATGGTCCTCGTGGGGCCTCTTGGAAAAGGTGCCAGACGCTATCTTGAACCATCGTCGGCTATCGTGAGCCATCTTGGAAACCAGTTCGGGAGCGTCGGACGCCCTCTTGGGACCCTCAAACGCCTCGCGCCCCCCCCAAAAAAGAAAAGGGGGGTACACCACGAGGAAAAGAACAGGCTTCGGGACGAGGAAAGAAATGCTTCGTTAGACCACCTTAGCTCGAAGGGATGGCGGGATTTAGTCTGAGCATGACTAAGCTGAATACGAATGGATCTGAGTGTGAGCGAGCCTGAGTGTGGAATGGTTCTGAGCATGAGTAGCAAGCGAGAGGAGAGGAGAAGCAAGGGAGGGGCGCTACACAAGTGACAAGGAACTCCATCTCAGGACACGTACGGGGGCACCGGGTCTCTGTCGTTCGCGTCGTCACGACCCTGCTCCTCACGCCTGAACCCGGGCAGGTCTGCTCGATGGCCGGGGTCGGCGCCGGCGTGCGTCCTGGCGCGAGCGATCTGGTTCGATATCGACCCCGTGCCGATGCGGCGCGGTCGGGCGCACGCTTCGATGCGGCACGGCGTCCCGAGGCTCGATGCTGCCCGATCCTGCCTTGGCTCCTCGCGCTGGCGGCGGTGGCGGGTGCCGCCTCTCCGTGTCCGCCCGCGCCGCCTCCGAGGCGAAGCCCCGTCGATGTGGGGGCCCCCGCGCCCCAGCCGCGCAGGTCCTGCGGTCGGACGCACCCGAGTGCTGCTCCAGCGACCTGAGGGTGGGCCCCCGCCCCCCCGGGGGTGCGGGAGGCACGGGAGGCTTCGGGAGCCCTGAGACGGGGGTCAATGCAAACGGGGGTCAGCCAGAGTGCCCGATCCTGCAGGATCCTGCAGGGCCAGGGCCGCACTGACCCCGGTTTGGGTGCAGGATCCTGCAGGATCCTGCGCACTGACCCTGGTTTGGGTGCAGGACCTTGCAGGATCCTGCAAGGCCTGACTGACCCGGGTCTGGATTGACCCGGGTCAGGAGATCCCCGAGGAGGGTCGGCTTCACGCAAGAAGGACCTGTCGCCGGAGTGGCCTTTGGTGTGGGCACACTGGGGCCCCCAGGGGGCTGAATGCGGTACGATCGCAGCGCTGGCCTCCCCGCGCCCCCAGAAGGCCGCGAACACCGAAGGCCACTCGTGCCTGGGGTCACTCTTGCGTGCAGCCGACAGGGGAGAACGAGCAGAAGAATGAGAAAGGAAGGGAAATGGGGGAAACAGAAAGAAGAGGAGGGCGAGAACGTAAGCAAAGAGGATCGGGGAACAGAGATAGCGCGCGCGACGACACGACGATGGCCACGCCCACCAGGATTTCGGCCTCTGGCGTCGCAGGCGGTGTCCTTCAGGAGAGGAAAAACACAGGCACAATTACTCTTCCATTCCTCAGAGAATATGGGAAACTATGGGAAGTGGGGGGGAAGACAGACACCCAAAAAATATAGGAAAATATGGGGAATACTTTTACTTGTGTGCGTTGATTTGTGTGCCCTGGGGCCCCTTCAGTCTTGGGGCCCCGGACCTCCGTCGGTGCGGTTCTGCTCGGCTCTGGCGCCCTTCCGCGCCGTCGGCCTCTAAGAGTGGGCCGTCGTCGGGCCCCGGGGGACAGTCAGAGATGGATCTGGGGCGGCAATGTGTCAAGGGGCCCAAGGCCACACAAATAACTACACACAAATAAAATGATTCCCCATATCATTCCCTATTTTCCCAGGGAGACACAAGTAAAATGATTCCCCATATTTTGCCATATTTTCTGGGGTTTGGTCTTCCCGCCAATTTTCCCATATTTTCCCATATTTTCCTCGGAGTCGACGATGAATTGTGTCTGTGTGTGTTTGTTCCCTCCTGAGTTTGGCCCCAGAGGAAGTGGTCGGGACCTTTGGGGCCGAGGGTCTGACAAAAAACATCGTGGGATGCTTGGGATTGCCGCCGTATCACGGCACGCACGCCGTCGCACGTGGGGCGTCCCGGGAAGGGCCTCGCCTTCGAGGTTTTGGGAAGCTGGCTTCTCCTCTTCGGCGGAAGCCAGCGGAAGCAGAGCGGGGCGCGGCTCCGAGGCTATTCCTGGGATCTGGCCCTCGAGTACGATGGGAGCAGCAGGACCCGGGCGGTGGAATCTGGCTCGGGCGGGGGAGGGAGCGGCACAGAACAAGTCTTATGTCCGCGTGTCCCCCTACAGGGGGATTTTCGACGAAAAGTGGAAACACCCCAAACATACCCCAGAGAGGCCGTCAAATAGTCCAAAAATAGTCCCCAGACCAATTCTGGATTATGTTTTGACTAGTTTGGGGGGTATCTTTTAAATTTATCGTCGAACATCCCCCTGGAGGGGGACAGGCCCGACAAAACGAGTCGTGAGGATCTGGGTTCCCCAGGCGGTGCTCGCGCGTGGCGCGCCTCCCACGGAGCGCCTCGCGGTCCATCGCTCGGACATGTGTATTTTTTTCTCGGCGAGGACCCTTGAAGACCATCCTGGACCATCGAGCCAAACAAACACGCACGAAACCTAAAATTGCACGGGAAATGGACGTCCGAGCGACGGCGAGGAGAGGCTTCCGCGGCCGGGTCGCGCCGCGGGGCGCCGGCCATGCCGCGGCGGCCGCCGCGCGCCGCGGCGCGGCGGCGGTCTGCTGGAGCGCCACGCCGCCTGCCTCCGCCGTCGTCTCGCCGCGGGGGCTTCCGCGGCGAGGCGGCGGCTGGGAGGATCGGGTCGGGCGAAAGGGGGGGATTCGGAAAGGGGGGGGTACGAAATTTGCTGCATGCAGCTGGTTTCAGCCTCACCAAGGGGCCCATTCCTCGATACATGGCCGCCTCCGGCGCCGGGAGGCGCCGGGAAAATCAGCTACGTGAGCTGATTCTCAAACCCCCCCTTTGCTGTCCCCTCCTTTCGCCCGACCCGAGATGACGAACGAACAACACACACCCATACCCATAGGGGGAGTGTTGGGGGGAGGACTGGTTAAGGGTGTGGGTGCGGGCTGTCGGATCCTGGGGGTTGCTTCCTTTCGAGCGTGGGCCCCCATTTGGCAACACGCACCCATAGCCCCCTCCGTCCCACCTATGGGTATGGGTGCGTGTTGTTCGTTCGTCATGGGACTGCCTCCGCTCGTGGAGGGCGGTCCACGGAGAGGAAGCATGTTGCCAAATACTTTCCAGATGTCTGAAGCATGTGTTGAACATGTTGTGAACATCTAAAGCACGTGTTGGAAACATGTTTGGAACATGTCGCCGACATTTTCAACCCATTTCAAAGTCAATAATAGGACTGTTGGGGCGCCCATTGCCGTGGCATCCGCAAGGCTCTGCCTTCGCCGCGGGCGCGGCGCCCCCGCGCCGCGGCGGCCGGTGCCCGTCCGAGGGCGCCTCGCGGCGCGCCCTTCCGAAAGGGCGGGCGTGCCGAGCTGTCGCGGGGCGGCCGCCCGCGGGCGTCGTGTTCGCCTGCGCCCGTGGCCGCCTCGTGGGCGCCTCGTGCGCGGGGCGGCCGCACCGGCTGCACCACACGGCTTGCGCTCGCGAGAGGCGCCAGGCCGCACTGGCCCAGCGCCTGCGCGCTGCTGCCCAGGGCAGGGGGGAGGCATGACCTCCCTGACCGTCGCCCTGTGCTGCCCTCGTCCCCCCTGCGCACGGCCGTGGGGTGATGTCTCCCCTGCGGTGACTGGTTTGTGTGCCACATCTATCTCAAGCGGTGGCGAAGCGTCCTGGCGTGCCTGTAGTCCTACCAAACAATGTTCTGTGTTTTGAGAATCTTCTGTTGTTCCCACGAAATGTTCTTAAAACATGTCTGGCGGGGACTGTCTTGTTTCATTACAGCGGGCTTATGTTCGAAGAACATTGTTGTTGTTCTGAGAACATTTTTGGGTTCTAAGAACATTTTCGTGGTAGGACTAGAGGAATGCTTGGACGGTCGGTCCCTGCTCAACTATTGCACCACACAGTCTGCACCGCACATCTTGCACGATATAGCTTCCACCACACTGCTTACACCACGTAGCTTGCACCGCACATCTCGCACCATGCTGCTCGATCGACACGTCTTGCACAACATGGTTCATACCGCATACACTCCACATGTCTTGCACCGCATGTCTTACACCACATAGCTTGCATCGCAAAGCTTGCACCCCGTAGCTTGCACCACGCAATTCGCTTACACCAGATATCTTTCACCACGGCGTACACCGCGTAGCTTAGTCCACACAGCTTGCACCGCATAGCTTGCACCACACAGCGTACATCACCTACCGTAAACCATACAGCTTGCTCTACAAGGCGTGCAATATGTAGATTGCACCGCGTAGTTTGCACTTCATAGCCGGCACATCCACAAGGTAGTAACGTCCTGTTTGGGACACACGCTGGCAAACACTGTCTTTTGTGTAGGATTCCGGCAATTATAACGCTTCAGGAATAGAAGGTTGAACACCGAGGAGAATGAGAAGAGGAGGGGGAGGAGGGAGCAATCAGATGAATGATGTTGATTCCGGAGGAGAGAACGAGGATAAGGAGGAGGAGGAGGAGGAGGGGAAGGAGGTAGAGGAAGGAGCAGAACGAGGTAATCAGGTGAGGGGGAGGAAAGAGAAGTATCGCGAGACGTGGAAGGACGCGACATAGATTGAAGAAGCGGGGAATGGTCGTCGAGAGCATTCATTCCCCATCGATTCACGACCAAGTGCAGATCCTGTTTTCGATAGGAGACCCTTTTGCACTATGCGGTTGCTCGGGAAGTGATTCAGACGTATGTGATTTTGATGCTTGTGTGCGCAAGCACGCATGTCGTTCATACATTCCTTCATCATGCACCAGTTGTGGCTCCCCGTGCTATTTCTATGTTTGGATTTCTGGCAGTCCTGCGCAATCTGCTGCGCCATCCTTGACCCTGGGCCCGTTTACGCAGATGTCATGTTGTTTTGGTGCGCGACATTGGGCAGCATTTACGTTTGCTGATCCTTCTCTGGCGTACCTGATGCATGAGTTGGTGCATGTGCGCTCTCAACTCTCGCCGCTGTCCGACAGCCACGGAGCGAAGAGGTTTATATTGTGGGCGTGTTGAAGAACGTGTCTCACTTGTCCGAGAATCAGAAGCGCGCGCCCCTTGCTTGCCACGCTGATGTGCGGTGTTGATCGTCCTCGCTCTGCCAACCACTGTAATTTCCCCAGCACTCTTTTGGCTTCGACTTGTGAGTTCGCTCCAGGCATGGAGGAGTCTGAGTTATAGCTGGAGGGGGGTGGCTGGGTGCGTACTGTGCGGGAAAGATGGGCAGGAGGAATGAACACGATGAGTTGCGACAGCATGAACAAGAGGCGCAACCGCAAAATGAAATGGAGTAGTGAATAGAGTGCACGAACGAGTGAAACCCATGAGGGGATGATGAACGAGAACAATTGCAGCCAGAGGAGGAAGAGGGGAATGAAGATGAGAAGGGGAGCATGCAGATTGATGAGAACGGGAGGATGCAGATAAGGTGACCCTCGACGGCTAGATCAGCTTCCTCTTCACAGATATCATCGTTCTCCTTCTCTCCCTCCCCATCATCTTTCCTTCCCCTGTCCATGCAAGGGCCCATGCCGATCCGAGCCATCCAGTTCGATATCGGCCCCAGCCGGCCTGACGCGATTCGATCCCGACATTCCGACGATCCCGTTGCAGTCCTAGTTTTGCATGGCGTTGTGATTGCTGGTGCAGGCGAACTTTTTCGATGTATCCCCCGTGCCGATGCAGCCCGATCTGACACATGTTTCGATCCGATCAAATTTTCTGATTCTATGCCGACTGATCCTGGTGCTGGGCCGTTCCTGGTGCTGGGCCGTTCCTTCGATGCGTGGGCGCCTCTGGCGCCAGGAGGCGCGCGACGTGAGCTGAACCGATAACACGGAAGAACAGCGCATTGCATACATTCGGGGCCCTGCAGAAGGAACCCTTTTCGCTGGGGAGGGGCTCCGTGTTCCTTAAGTGTTTTGCAGTTCGCCTCAGGTTTTCCTTAGGTTTTCGATGCGAAATCGAAGTTCAACTTATGGAAAAAAGGGGCCTCGTTCCTTATTTAGGGTTCCTTGGGTCAAGGCCCCGACTGTAAGCATAAACTTTCAGAGCCCCATGCGGATCTCCGCTTCTCGCATCGGCGCTGGCCCACCTGGGCGCGGCGCTTCCGGCGCCGCCCCCTCGGCGCCCTCCGCGCGCCAGGCAGGGGGCCCGGTGCCGATCATGGAATCAGATCGTGAATTACCTACCCCGCTTTCGCTTCCGGGCAAAACCAAGCCATACCACGCGCCTCCTGGTCTAGCGGCCTGACCAGTACAGGCTGCAATTTGGCATCGTTTGGTATCTCTTGGAAGCGAGGGTGGTCAAAAGCGAGGTAGGTTTGTTTCCCCCCTATGGAAGCTCCGCGCGGACTCGCGAAATCTCATGCGCGCGCGGCTGTTTCTGCTATGCCCCCCCCCCCAAGCCCACCCCCCCCCGTCCCCCCCGTCAGGGGCAACGTTTCCTGGCCTTCCAGAGTGTTCAAACAAAAAGCCCGCCAAACCTATGTAGGCCTATCTGGACTGCCTGGAAGCCTCGAGGGGAGTTGAGGTCCTGGTGCATTTTTTTTACCCCTGCTGGAATGTCAGGGTTGGGGGGGGGGGATGGGCTCAGTGCGGGATGCATGCACCTCCAATCGCCCACTCGTCGCCGACAGGGCCTGCCCAGCAGGCCACCCCGCCCGGGACCGTGCGCATTTGTAATCGGGGCCTGTCGTCGAACCGTCGGCGATGCCCCCCCCATCGTTGCCCCATCGCCATCGTTGCCCCGGACCCTCACGTTGCCCACCCCCCCCCAGTTACCCCCCGCCCCATCTGCAGGGCTCGTGTCGATTCCTCCGATTCGATTCGATTCCGATGGCTTCCGATTCGATTCGATTTGGGATTCCGATTTGGGCCCCGATCTCTCATTGGAGGCATGATTACTAGCCTGCTGATCTCTGCCGAGTCGACTTCTCCCGACTTGGCTGCCGATCTCCGCCGATACGATTCAGTTCGATCGCCGATCCGACCTATCGATTCGACTCTGCTCTCTCCTGCACGTCCCAGCGCCTGCCCCGGTGCCTCTGGACCTCTCACGGGGGGCCAGCGCGGGCGGCCCCGCGCTCCCGAGGGCGCTCGCGCGGCAGAACGTGGTCGACGTTCTGTTCAGGCTGATGGGCGCCGAGCAGCTCACGGCGCCGCCGCCCTCCCCCTCCTCTTTCGTTGCATCTTTCGGGGGCGGCCAAGAGGGGGTTGATGACGAAAGGGGGCGACTAGAGAATGTGAAAAGTACACTGGCGAAGGACCCAATGAGATGCAGTTGTGAGTACCGTCGCTGTAAGTATCGCTTTCGGCGCCTTGCGAACCCTGGCATTTGGTCCTTAGCTGGAGCTCCCTGCAGTGTCTGGTGAGGGGTGTGCCGAAATGAGGCGCCGACGCCACGCGAACCCTGGTATGTGTGACTTAGCTGGAGCTCCCTCTGGGAACACGCAGCGTGAGAGGGGTGTGCCGAAACGAGGCACCGATGCCATACGAACCTTGGCATTTGGGCCTTAGCTGGGGCTTCCTATGAGGCCACGGCACGTGTGAGGGGTGCGCCGAGATGGACACGCGGAGGGCAAAGGCAACAGCGGGAGGAGGGAGGATGAGGAGGAGGGAGAAGGGCACCTGGTGGGAGTGGAGCGCGGCGTCGTCTGTTCAAAACGAGGACCCAAGACCACAGGACGGTTGGGAACAACACGTGAACTTAATCCTTCGGAGGCCCGTGCCGACCCGAGACATCTTCGCGGACCTCCGACAGTGTATGGTCAAGGATGCCTTTTTAGCTCCTCTACACGAGGGGGTGGCGTGTCCAGGGGAGGTGCCATGGCCAGGTCAGTGACATCGCCCGGGGTCTCAAGGCCCCTCTTCTTCCAGTGCCCCCCTTGTCCAGTGCGAGCAGGCAGGGGGGGAAATGCTTCGAGGATCGATGATCGAGACTTCTGGGTGGAGGAGGGAGAGCGTCGAGGCGGGAGAGCTTCGAGGATCGAGGATCGAGGATCGCCGAGGACAGGAGCGAGTAGCAAAACTGCATAAAATCACACGCAATCGCTCGGAGATCGCCGCGGATGTTGTGGGATCTGCCATGGGCCCCTCTGGCGGCACTTCTGGCGCCGCCCCGTGGCAGAAATTTGCCTGGACCTCCGAGATTGCATGCGTATGTTGTTCTGACATCTTCGAGAGTTTCGAGGATCCAGGCTGCTCGGTGAGACTTTGGAAGAAGGAGCAACGCCATAACCATAAAGTTGTTAGCCGTGTTGCGCATGGCGGGACTCCAAGCTTACAAAGAACAAGTTTGGCTCTGGTCTGCCTGGTCTGGTTGGTCTGGTTTGAGTTTCCTCTTGCAGCCTTAGCTTAGGATCCGAGCGAGCGTGGCTTAGGGGAGGTCCGGCGAGGCAGCGCCAACCACCCCGACGACCGAAATGCTGATTGTTTGCATTGCAGTTTTTTGTTGCTTTGCAGTTGTTTTTGCATAGCAGATTGTGTTGTATCTGGTCTGGTTGGTCTGCTTTGAGCTTCGTCTTGCAGCCTTAGCTTAAGATCCCGGCGAGAGTGTTTAGGGGAGATCCGGAGAGGCAGCGCCAACCACCACGACGACCGAAATGTGTTTGAATTGCGGTTTGTTTTGCTTTGCAGTTCTTTTTTGCATTGCATTGTTTTGACATTTGGTCTGCCTGGTCTGGTTGGTCTGGTTTGAGCTTCGTCTTGCAGTCTTACCTTAGGATCCGAGCGAGAGTGGTGTAGTGGAGGTCCAGCGAGGCAGCGACCTTGGGCCTCCCTTGGCCCATCTTGGGCCTCCCTTGGCCCATCTTGGAGGCCATCGACCAACAAATAAGGCGGCATCAGTTTGGATCCCCCCGTCGGAACCCTCAAATCGCCTCGTGGAGCTCTCTTGGGACGCTCTTGGGGCGGTCTTGGGCGCCATTGGGGCCGTCTTGGGCCTCTCTTGTACCCCTTTTGGACCCCTCTTGGGGATCTCTGGATCCATCCTGGAGCCATCTCGAGGCTTCAGAAGTCCATCCGAAGCGAAAAGGCGAGAACGCAAACAAAAACATTGATTCCTCTGAGGTTTTGCACCCTTCTTGGCCTCTCCAGGGCGTCCTTGGGAGGCCCTTTTGGCCACTTAGAGCCGTCTTTGAGGGATCTTTACGCCTCTTGGAGGTCTGTTGCAAACTATATTTGGTCATGTTGGGCTATCTTCAGCGATCTTGAAGGCCATCTTTAGCTCTTTTGGGGGCCTTCTTGGAGCCATCTTGGGCCATCTTGGACGCTCTGACCCCT
>CAUYUJ010018941.1:50000-80000 GCA_963575745.1 Prorocentrum cordatum
GCGCGCACCTGAGCATCCCACCAGCCCACAATCTTGTTACCCCCCCCGCCTCCTGTTCCCCCTTCCCGCGACAAACCCACCGCGAATCTGGCTAGCGGGAGTTGCGATCAGCTCCTGCCCGAGTCATCCGCCTCCCCAGTCCTCCCTCCTTCTCCCTCCCCTCTTTGCCTGCGCTGTGCCCACTTCGTCTCTGAAGGACGAAAAGGAGCTGCAGACAACTCATGGCTCCCGAGTTCCGGGAACACGAGGCCGATGCGTCTCCTGTCAGCCTTGACGACAGCCCCCCCTGCGTCTCGGGTGTTCTCGCCCGGCCTTGCGCGCAGAGAGGCGCGCCAGCGCGCCAAGTCTGTCTGACGCGGCAGCTTCTCTCCCACGCAGTGGCGCACATTTGGGCCGCACCCCTTCCCCGCTTTTGGGGGGTCCTCTCTTCGAATGAGCAAGCAGCAAGCACCCCCACCCCTCCCCACGTCCCCCTCTCCTCCCTGCGGCCTCCTCCCGAATCCCCTTCCCCTCCCCTCTCGCCCGCCCCTGGCTTCTCGCTTCTCGGTTTCTCGTCCGCGGCGCTCGCGCACGCCCAGGCCGGGGGAGCACTGGCGGGCGCTCGGCGCCGCCCAGCACAGCGCAGTGGAGGCTACCCCTGCGCAAGAGTCGTTGGGTGGGCTGATGGCGGCAAGAAGCCGACACCCTTCCCCCCTTCCAGGAGGGCTACAACGTAGCACCAGGACCTCGACGTCTGAGTCCCTGTCGAGGTTTCCGGCAGGCCAGAGATAGGTCTCTAAGTCTGGAGGGCGATATGTTGGCACTCTGGACGGTCGGGGTCTCCCCTTGACGTTCCCTCTCCCCCTCTCCCTCCTCCGCCCCCCCCCCTCCCTCCCTGACCTTCCAGAGTGCTAGAAATAGACCTATCTGGGCTGCCTAAAACCTCGACAGGAATTACGATATCGTGGTCCTGGTGCTATTTTTTAGCCCTCCTGAAAGGTCAGGGCTTTCCTCCCCCCCCGCGGCAGACGCCCCCCGGCGGCAGACCCCCGCGAGGAACCTGGCCAGCGGGAACTACAAGCAGCTCCTGCCCGAGGAGAGGCTCTCGGCCCTCACGAGGAAGCCCCCCCCCCCCGGCCGGGCGAGCCCCCCCCCCCGAGGGGGAGCGCGGGGGGCGGCTCCGGCCCGGCGGGGCGTCGGCGCGCGGGCCGCGGGCGCGCGCTGCGGGGTCCCCCTTGCGCGGCGAGGTCCGCTGCGGAGGATCCTCGGTCCGAAGATGGGGCCCCGAGCCGGGGGATGCACTATAGAGGCGGGAGAGGTACGGTCGGACTGGGGCATGAGACCCAGGTCGCTTCGGGTAGGGTGCCCTAGTGTTCTTCGTGCTTGTTGGATTCGGGCCGAACGAAAAGGGGGGATAGGGAAAGGGGGGGAAGTTACGAAATCTGCTGCATGCAGCCGGTTTCAGCCCCACCGAGGGGCCCATTCCTCGACACATGGCTGCCTCCGGTGCCGGGAGGCGCTGGGAAAATCAGCTACGGGAGCTGATTCTCAACCCCCCCCTTTGCGATCCCCCTCCTTTCGCCCGGCCCGATGCATGCTCTTGTGCATTCTGCAAGGGCGCCCTCGAGTGCGCGAAGTTATTCGCGCTTCGCGCTTCGCGGTTCGGCTCCGATTCCTCCTCATCCTCCCCTTCTACCCTGGGAGGCGGCGCGAGAGCGCGAAGTTATTCGCACTTCGCGCTTCGCGCAGCGCGAAGCGCGAAGTTGGGAGCCCTTGATTCTGGGGAGGGTATTCCTGGCTGTGCTGTTTGTTTTGGCCGACGGAGGGCCTCATATTCTCGAAGGATGTGCTTCTGGCCCGGGTCCGACGGTACCCCCATATCGGGGGAGCGTAAGACCTGGGTTTGCCAGGACTCGGGTTCGCCATCCTTTTTTGACGACCGCGTCTCGGATTTTGACGAGGAGGAGTTTCGTGGGATGTCTGCCGCGGGAGGCCTCGTCAAAATGCAGGCTCGGCCTCGTCATTTTTTTGACGACCTCGTCGGGGATTTCCGAGTCCCCCGTACCCGGGTCTTACGTCTCCCCGATTGAAGGATGTGCTTCTGGCCTAGGTCCGACTGTACCCCCATACTGCTACCCTCCCCTCGCTTTCCCCTTCGGGGGCCTTCTGGGAGGCCCTCCTCGCCGCATGTGGATTCGCCTTGACATCTTGGCCAGCACGCAGCCCAGGACAGGTCGGGGGGGTAGCGGTATCGGCACCTTTTGCCCTGGCCTTCCAGAGTGTTAAAAAATAACCCTCCAGACCTATAGACTAAAACCCCGACAGGAATTGAGATGTCGAGGTCCTGGTGCTATTTTTTTAGCCCTCCTGGAAGGTCAGGGTGGTATCTCCAAGGGAGCCTTTATCAGACAGCCGTGGGCGTTTACTGAACAGCCCTCCCCTGTTCGATCCCTTCCCCATGAGGCGCGTTTTTGGGAAGGCTTCGCTCGCCGGGGTGCTTTTTATCAGGAGGGGGGGTGCTCCTGCCCGCGAGGGAGGAGTGCGGGGTCGTAGCAATGGCATGCCGCCGTTGGGAGCCCATCGGCGTGCTGCTCCTTCCCTTGTGTCCCAAAGCCCGGTGCTGCGCCTGCAGTGGCGCCCTGAGGGGTTCCCCAGGTCGGCGTGCCAGTGGTATACGCCGATCGTTGAAAGTAGGCGTGCTTGGATCCCCAGATCCCAACATACTTCCAGCGCCTTCCTACTTCAGGAATCGATCTGCTTGTGAAGTGTTGTGCCACTCTCTGGGAGAGGGCCTGACGCCAATCCACTTCCTCAGCCTTCCTGCTTCAGACTTTGCCCTGCTCCCTCTGACCGACGTGCACTGTTCTCCCGCCCCCCGGCAGCGATAGGAAAGGGCTTCCGCAGGTTGGTTTGCACCGTCGAGGGCCTCCTGGCCCCACATGGCTCGGGGGCGGAAAAGAGGGGGGTGACGACTAGGGGGGGTTGGATATCATGGCGCGGGCCATGATATCTCCGCAGATTTCATGGCGCCTCGTTCTTATTTCATTACGTCCCAGGCCCCCCCGCTGGGCCGCGCACATGCCGCCGGTCATGATTTGCACCCCCCCCTCTTGGACACCCCCCTCTTGGCCGCTCCCGAATGGCCGCCTTGCCTCGGGGGGGCCCGCCTCGGAAGTGCCGAGGGGGCAGGGGCAGGGGGACCCGCGCACGCGGCGCCTCGGGGAGAGCGGCGAGGGGGCCCCCGCCCCCGCGGAGGCGCTTCCGTCGACGGCACGCAGGATCGGCCCTTCGCCGGAGTGGCCTCTGGTGCGGGCCCACCGGGGCCCCCCCGATCGCCGAGCGCGATGCGGCAGCAGCGCCCTGCGCGCTGGTGATGGATCCCCTCGCGGCCCCAGAATGCCGCGCACCAAAGGTCGCTCTCAACCGCTAACGGTCTTTAGTTTTGGTCCCCCCCTTCTCCCTCGGCGGTGAATAGGACTGGTCCTTCAACCTCCTGCTCCTCTTCCTCCTCCTCCTCCTCCTCCTCGTCCTCCTCCTTCTCCTCGTAGTCGTAGTCGCAATCGTAGTCGTAGCTGTCGTCGGCGTTGTTGCGGGGCGGGTGCCGCAGAACAAAACTAAGTACTTACCCCCTTATTGGTGGGACCCCAGTCCTTCCAGTCCTTCGATAAGGCCGCCGAGGAAATAATTAGTCACCCCCCATTTGGGGGGGGGCTTCCAAAGAGACCTCACAGGGCTACTCAGGGCCGTCCGTTTTTGCGTGTAGCCGATGCCAGCGGGTGGAGTCCTCTCGCTTGCCCGCTCTCTCTTGGGGGGGGGAACGGAGCGCCCAGGCGCCTCCGCGGCCGCCGGACGTGGAAACGCGCGGCCCTCGGCCGGCCGCGGCGCTCGCCGCGCAGCGAGGGCCCGCTGCGGAGTTCCACGGCCCCCGCGGCGTCAGGGCTGGGGGCGGTCAGGGGCAATCCCACCGCAGAGTCGCTCCTCGGGGGCCCTATAGCCAGAGTTACGGTCGGCCCGGATTAGTAAGTCGACCCTGCCAAATCAAGGGTACTTTACCTCTGTGTCCTGCGTCTCGCGACCCGTGGCTCCTGCATTCCTGTGGCAATGTGGCCCCCGGGAGGACCTGTTGTCCTCTCGCGTCTCCTGCCCAACGACGTCCGGCTGCTCCTCGGACAGCCGTTCTCCTGGAGCACTCGGGCCTCCGGGAGTCGGGCGGGATCCCGGCCCCGTCCTGCGGGACTCTGCCGCAGACGCCGTGGCGGAGGAGGCGCGAGAGGAGACGTGCCCGCCCCGCACGCGCGCGCGCGCCGCGCTGGGCGCGTGCCCCTGCCGTGTGCCTCGCTTCCTGCCCTGCAGAGACGCCGGGCTGCGCCCCCGCCGCCCGCGCTCGGCGCTGGCGCCCCGTCCCGACGCCGTCCTCGCCGCCGTCGGTCGCCACGTCGCGGGAGAAAGTCGGGCCGGACGAAAGGGGGGACGATTTGGGAAAGGGGGGTTACGAAAGTTGCTGCGTGCAGCTAGCTGGTTTCGGCCCCACCGAGGGGTCCATTCCTCGATACATGTGCGCCTCCCGGCGCAGGGAGGCGCCGGCCAAAATCAGCTACGTGAGTTGATTCTCAAACCCTCCCTTTGCTATCCCCCCTTTCGCCTGGCCCGAGAGGAGGGTTTTGGCCGTTTCGGGCCGGGAACCTTCCTGGGACCCGATGCCGTCCGAGAGCGGCTCAGGGTGCAAAACTGGTCCTGGGGACAGGGTCGGGACTTCGGGGGGCCCCTTTACGGAACAAAACATATCCTGACATCGCATGTCCGAGCCCGCGGCATCGCGGGCCGGGCCCCTGGGCCGCGATCCCGCGGATACGGAGCGTTTGCTCCGCGCATGCCCCGCGCAGAACGCAGCCGTGCGACCGCGTCTCCGCGGGACCGCGCCTCGGAGTCCAGGCCCCGAGGACGCCGCTACGGACGTCGGTCGTCGCCTTCGCTCGATGTCTGCATGTTCAAGGGGGCCTTGGGCGGCGACGCTGAAATCAGATTTTCCTGCATTTGGACCGTGTAGGGACCGCATTTGGCCCATCCTCCTGCTCCTCCTCTCCCCTCCTGCTCCCCCCTTTCCTCCCCGTTCTTCAGCCCCCGCGAATCCACTCCAAATCTGGTCCAAATTTGTTCCACATCCGGTCTTAATCAGGCCCGAATCAGACAGCGCCGGGGGCCACGCAGGCTCCCATATGGAACGGTTCGTCGCCCTCGCCGCCGTGGCCGCACTTGGGCCGGGCCGCCCGGGCCGGAGGACGATGGCCCTCTTCCCGGGGCACGTCGAGGCGCGGCGCCCGCGCCGCGCGGGGGGGGGCGGCCGCGGGTCGCGCTCTCGGCAGCTTCCGGCACCCCGCCGGCCTGCAGCCGCCCAGCCGAGCTCTGTGAGTCGGGCGCGGCCGCCCGTTCGCGCTGCGCTCGGTGGGCCGGCCTGCTCCCTCCCTCCCTCCCTCCTGCCTCTCTCGGCCTCTCTCCTCCCTCCCCCCTCCCGCCTGCCTCCCTCTCCTCCTCCTCCTCCTCCTCCTCCTCCTCCTCCTCCTCCTCCTCCTCCTCCTTCCTCCTCCTCCTCCTTCCTCCTTCCTCCTTCCTCCTTCCTCCCTCCTCCCTCCCTCCCTCCGCCTCTCTCGGCCTCCCCCCGCCTCTCGCCTCCCTCCCTCCTGCCTCTCGCCTGCCTCGCGCACGCGTGGGTGGGGGGGGGGCAGTCGCTGGCCTCTCGCGGAAGCCAGCACGTCTGTGCAGGAGCTGCCCGTGCCAGCAGCACAGGCTCTTGCAGGAAGCTCCGCTGTTGCCCAGCAGTTGCGTCTCACCTCTCCCCGTTCTCTTCCTTGATTCATCTCTCTCTCTCTCTCTCTCTCTCTCTCTCTTTAGTCCTTCCTTCCTTCCTTCCTTCCTTCCTCCTTCCTTCCTCCTCCCCCTCCCCCTCCTCCTCCTCCTCCCTCCTCCTCTCTCTCCTCCTCCTCCTCCTCCTCTCCTCCTCTCCTTCTCCTTCTCCTTCTCCTTCTCTGTCTCTCTCTCTCTCTGTCTCTCCTCCTCCTCCTCCTCCTCCTCCTCCTCACCCTCCTTCTCACCCTCCTCCTCCTCCTCCTTGCTCCCTCCTGGCTGCTGGCAAAGCTGATTTGGGTAGCCTGCATGGTCCCACTTAAGCGAGGTGCGCGCACACCCGCACAGCGCGGTCTCTGGTAGGCCAACGCCAGCCAGCCCCTTCAGCTCGAACAAGTGTTAGTCGGGCGCATCCCTCTACAGGAGGAGTATTCGAAAATAGTCTAACACAGTCAGGGGAAGATGTTTTGATTGTTGTTTAACTATGGTTGATTGTTGTTTGACTAGTTTGATTAGTTCCTCCAAAGTCCGCCTGTAGGAGGACATGCCCGACATTGAAACTGGCATGCTACAGGCGCAAGCCTGCTGGAGTCAACACAAGTCCTCATTCCAAGAGTCTCCCAATAAAGCATCTGATTGACATATCCAAGAAATTGCACACTGCGGTGTTACGTTGTGCCATGTGCTTCCCAACCAGCGACAGTGTTGTGGACATACCATTGTTCTGTTTCCCCGTTGAGGGCATCATTATGTTCGGCATGGCGAAATTTTGAGGTGGATTGGTCGAACATCATCCCTCAGGCGAAGTATCGAACGCTGCCCTTCTTCATTCGGCAAGGGCGTCGGTTAAAAGTGCCGCGCGACAAAAATAAGAAACTTTGTCCCTACCTAGGCTCTGCCTAGAAGGGTTCTTACCCTCTAGCTTAAAGGGGCCAGGCAGTGGAAAGCGCCCCGGGCGGTTCCCCCAGTCCCCGCCCCGCGGTTCCCCCAGTCCCCTGGGTTAGCTTTAGTTTTAGCTTTAGCCTTAGCTTTAGCTTAGCTTTAGCTTAGCTTTAGCTTAGCTTTAGCTTAGCTAGCTTCAGCTCAGCTTCAGCTTAGCTCTAGCTTAGCTTTAGTTTAGCTCTAGCTTAGCTTTAGCTTAGCTTCAGCTTAGATTTAGCTTAGCTTTAGCTTAGCTTTAGCTTAGCTGTAGCTTAACTTCAGCTTAGGTTTAGCTTAGCTTCAGTTTAGCTTTAGCGTAGCTTCAGCTTTAGCTTTAGCTTAGCTTCAGCTTAGCTTTAGCTTAGCTTTGGATTTAGCTTAGCTTTAGCTTAGCTTCAGCTTAGTTTTAGCTTAGCTTTAGTTTAGCTTTAGCTTAGATTTAGCTTAGCTTTAGCTTAGTTTTAGCTTAGCTTTAGCTTAGCTTCAGCTTAGCTTCAGCTTAGCTTTAGCTTAGCTTTAGCTTAGCTTTAGCTTAGCTTCAGCTTAACTTTAGCTTAGCTTCCGCGTAGCTTCAGCTTAGCGTTAGTTTAGCTTCAGCTTAGCTTCAGCTCAGCTTTAGCTTAGCTCAGCGTCAGCTTTGCTTTAGCTTAGTGTTAGCTTGAGCTTCAGCTTAGCTTAGCTTTAGCTTAGCTTCATCTTAGCTTTAGCTTAGCTTTAGCTTAGCTTTAGCGCAGCTTTAGCGCAGCTTTAGCTTAGGTTTAGCTTAGCTTCATGTTAGCTTTAGCTTAGCTTCAGCTTAGCCTCAGCTTAGCTTTAGCTTAGCTTTATAGCTTTAGCCTAGCTTTAGCTTTGCTGTAGCTTTAGCTTAGCTTAGCTTCAGCTTAGTATCAGCTTAGCTTTAGCTTAGCTTTAGCTTAGCTTCAGCTCAGCTTTAGCTTAGCTTTAGCTTAGCTTTAGCGCAGCTTCAGCTTAGCTTTAGCTTAGCGTTACTATTACTACTAATGTTGCTTTCCTAGGGGTTCCAACTCCTAGGTAGGGTCGCACTGGGATAATTTTCAACATGGGTGTTCTGCCCCTCCCCCGCCTCCCTCCGCCTCCCTGATTACTCCCTCCTCCCTCCTCCCCCTCCTCTCTCCTCCTCCCTCCTTCGACTCGTCCGACGAGGACACAGATTCGGCGCGAGGATTCGGATCCCCGTGTGTGCACCTAATGTTCTTCTAGCGCAATCCATTGGTGTCTGTGCAACAGCGAGTCTCAATGTGAGAGGGTTCGGATATGAGTGGCTGTGTATGAGTCAGCCGGTGTGGAACGAGTCTGAGGGTACGCGGTTGGGCAGACTTTGAGGGTACGCGGTTGGGCATGAGTGACTCTAAGTATGAGTAGGTCTGAGCATGAATGAGTCTGAGTGTGGGTGAGTCTGAGTGTGAGCGACTGAGATAGAGCGCCTCAGTACGCTTGAGTCTAGATATGCGATGGGTGTGGGGAATAATGATTATCATCGTGAGTGCGTGTGCGGATGAGCGCCTGTTACCATCCAGACTCCGACATACGGACCAGGTTGGGTTCGGGAGGAGCTCTGGTTTCCGGGCCCTTCCTCTGACCCAGCTCGGAGAACCTGCTCGTGGCCAGCGCTCGCGGTGACGCTTCGTTCCCCATTCAGCGTTCCCTGTGTGTGTGAGAGAGGGAGCGGGGGGGAAGAGGGAGAGGGAGAGAGAGAGAGAGAGAGATGATTTGGTATGGGCATGGGTGCTTCTGAATATGAGTGAGGCTGGGTGTGAGCGAGTGTGAGTCTCGAATGAGTTGCTCTGGGAACAGACGAGTTGGGTACGAGTGAGTCTGAGTGCGACAGTGAGTCTGAACACGAGTGGGTCAGAGTGTGGGTGGGCTGAGGGCGAGTGAGTCAGAGCAAGCGGGAGGCCGAAGAGAGGAAATGGAGTGAGGAGGTGGAGGCGTGACACACACACACACACATACATTTTATACACATACATACATGCAAACATACATACATGCATGCATACATACAAGCATTCATAACTACACATACGCATGCATATACGCACACACATACACACATACCTACATGCATGCATGCATGCATGCACGCATGCATACATACATACATATGTACATACATGCATACTTGCATGCATACATGTACCCCTGCATTCATACATTTACATACATACATCCATAGACATACACCTACACATGTACATACACCTACACATACACACATACACATACAATTACGTATACATATACATGTACATAGACATATACATGTACATATACATATACATATACATATACATATACATATACATATACATATACATACATACATACATACATGCATACATACATACACACATACATATGTACACACAGACACTCACACATACATACATACATGCATACATATATACATAGGTGCATTCATACATGCATGTATTCACGCACATACAGATGTACGTGCATGCATGCGTGCATGCACGCACACAGACATATACGTGCATGCGGCCATGCATGCACGTACGCATGCATACACAGATGCATGTATATCCATACATCCATACACACATAAATACATACATGCATACATATCTGTGTATATATATGTATACATGCATTCATACACACATACAGTATACATGCATACCTATACACATACATATGTACACACATACATGCATACATGCATACAAACACACACACGTGCGCATGCACATTCACACACATGTACACATGCACATGCATCTGCATACACACATACATACATACATACTTATGCACAGGTGTATGCATACCCATAGACATATACATGTTCATGTACAAAAGCGTATACATACACATACACATTTACATGTGCACCCATACGTATATACATATATATATATATATCAACGTATCGATCACATGAGCAGCTGCATTCTTAGGATATGTGGGACAATGAATGGCTGGAGCAGAGGAGACCTGGATTGTGCTCGTTGCGTTCGGTGTCGGTGGTCCGTTGCACGGAGCCCGAGGGCCGCCGTGCAACAGCATCACAGTTTCTCATATTAGCACAGAGAGCGCTCGCCATAGTGCTCCAGAGAAGAAAAAGGAAGTAGTTTACAGGGTGCTTTGGAAAGCACCGACGGGAGACAAGGAGGGAGACCAGATGAGATATCAACAGCGAGACCGTAAGGGAAATCATGAGGGGGAGACCACGAACCACCGATCCCGGACTTGCAGGACCTCGCACCCAGGCTGCATGAAAGATATCCAGGGCCCACGCAGACCAACATGTGGCCAGAGATAGTTCGAAGGTGAAATTGGTCCAGCACCCGTTTCCACCAGAACCCGTTTCTTTCATGCCAAGCGTGGGTGGGGGCATTCGGAAGGGACGTGCCTCGAGTCCACGTGTGCGCCGTTGGAGATTCGGGGCCGATTGCAAGAAGAGTCGCGTGTAGGTTGCCCGCGTAAGGTTCCGCGTAAGCGCCCTCCTCTTCGTGGCGTGTCGCGCCATGGACCAGCGCAAAGAACCGCCCAATGTCGTTCAGTCCTCGCGTGTCTGTGGTCGTTTGGATGGTGCGGGGGGGGTCCGGAACCGGACCCCCCCCCTGGTTCAAGGGGGGAGGGGGTTCGAGCCCCCCCCCCCCCGAGCCTGCGCCAGCGCCGCTGGCGCAGGCCCTCCTCCCCCTCCCGGGCGTGCGCCAGCGCCAGCGGCGGCTGTCGGCGGCGGCGGGGAACATCGACGAGGACGACGATTCAAGGGGAGGAGAGGAGTTCGAACCCACCCCCCTTTCTCCGGGCTGGCGCCGGCGCCAGCGCCGGCTGGCGGCGCCCGCACGGAGCCGACACATGCACGGAGCATACAGTCGGGGCCCATGAAGAAGGAACCCTTCTCGTTGGGGAGGGGCTCGGTGTTCCTTGATTGTTCTGCGGTTTGCTACCTGTTTTCCGGAGGTTTTCCATGGGAAATCGAAGTTCAACTTCTGGGAGGAAGGGGCCCCGTTCTTCATTTAGGGTTCCTTGGGTCAACGCCCCGGCTGTAGACGTCCGAGCGACGGCGAGGTCATCCTGAGTACTTTTTTGACGGCCCGGTGGCCTGGCGAGGGTCCCCAGCGGCCCAAGACGGCCAGAAGTGTACCGCACCGTTTTTGTTGTTCAGGACGCGAGCAGGTCAGGGTCGGGGCTCCGCGTGTCTAGGCCTCCGGGATGGAGTCGGAGCAGATGTGGTCGGAGGGTCACGCCGCATCGCCGATGCATCGGCGATGCGGCTCGATGTGGAGCCCGATCTTCTTCACGCCGACGTCGCCGATGCATCGCCGACGTCTCCGATGCATCGCCGATGCAGTTGCGATGATTTGCCGATGCATTGGCGATGCGGCGCGATCCTCCGACCCCATCTACCCGGAGCCCATCATGGTGGCCTCTAGTCTAGGCCCTTCAGAGGGGGTCGGAGTATATTTTGAGGAGCAAGAGGTCAGATCATGGTACGTTTTAAGATTTCCCAGATTTCCAGGATCCCCAAGGTTCCCGAACGCTCCGCACTGGCCGTCTAGGCCTCTTAGGTAGGCGACGCAAAAAACACGTGGTCGTCTGCGCCGACATTCGCGTGCAGCTGCTCGCGTGAGGTCGCGCGTAAGCGCCCTCGTTTCCTGTGTAGCGTGCCGCGCTGGCGGCCCGCATAAGGTCGCCGTGTCGTCTTGCGTAAGACCCTTCTTTTTTTTCGTCACCTAGATGGGGTCGGAGTCGATGGGGTTGGAGGATCGCGCCACATCGCCGATGCACTGCCGATGCGGCTCGATAAGGGTTCCATGTTCTCCACTCCGGTGGCGCTGTTGTATATTCGACGTTGCCTGCCGGTGCATTGGCGATGCAGTGGCCATGCATCGGCGATGCGGCGCGATCTTTCGACCCCATCGTTTCGGACCCGATTTGGGAGGCGTCTACCCCAGGGCAGGCCGCATGCTTGCAATCGGCTGCGCGTAGGACCCTGAGATACTGGCGTCTCGTTTTTGTTCGAGCCGGGCGTTTGCGCCGGGTTACGGGCCCTGGGGCGCTCACAAATCAATCCGCTTCGAGGAAGGGCGCAGAAAGAACGGCTATGGGACTCCGGTCGTGTTTTTTTTTTTTGCGATGTCACATAAGTGTCGCGCCGTCGGATCTCAGGGGAGTGGTCATTCGGCGGAATGACCTCTGGCAGGGTCCATTTCTCCATCCAATCGATCCTGTTTGATATCGATTATGGCTGGGCAGATCCGCTTCGAGTCCGGCATTCCGCCGATCCGATGCTGCCCGATGCTCGCACGGCGCTGCTGTGCATCCTGTCGCAGCCGATCCGATGCGATTCCGCCCGTGCCGATGCATCGGCCACGCGCAGAGGGGGGCGGGGGGAGATGCCTTATCTATAGATGTAAGCCTGGCGCCTTCTAAGAAGCAGCCTCCTAAGAAGCCCTCCCCCCTCCCTCCGCCCCCTTGCGCGCGCCGCCAAGTGCAGCCCGATGCGACGCGGCTTCCGTTCCGATCTGAGCAGACTTCTCGATGCGGCGTCGGCCGATCCTGCCTCTGGTGCAGGCACGCCGGGCCCCCGCGATCGCGGAGCGCGAAGCGACAGCAGCTGCTTGCGCGCTGGGGGTTGCCCCCCCCCCCCCCCCCCCCCCCCCCCCCCTTGGGGTTGCCCCACCCCCGACCTTCCAGAGTGGTACTAAACAATCAGCCCTCCAGACCTATAGTCCTATCCCTGGACTGCCTAAAACCTCGACGGGGATTCAGATGGCGGGGTCCTGCTGTTATTTTCTAGCTCTCCCTCTCCTGGAAGGGTAGGGCCCGCGCCCCGCCTCAAGCCGCGCACCAGAGGTTGGAATCCACTGCCCCTCTGTTATGAGGCCGTTGTATAGGAGAGGGAACAGAGGACAGAGTGTTCACACAGTTTTGAGGAATTAGTGAATTCAGCATGGGTCCTGCTTGAAGCGCCTCGAAGAAAGCGCGCGCACCCGAGTCGCAGACATATGGCTATATGCGGACCCGGGACAGTTGCTTCCCGTCGTCGTCCTCGCCCTTGCTCCGTTCCCCTTCCTTTCTTCCCTCCCCTGGATGGTGTCGAAAGCGTCCGCGGCTCGGGCGGGGGAGCGCCCCTTCCCACCTCCCTTATTATTCCTCGTTCCTTTTTGCCTCCCTGCTCCACCGTCCGTCGTCCTACCTCGTCCACCCTCCTTGTTCGAAAAATGAAGTCCCTGGTGCCGCGTGCCCGCGTCAGCGGTAAATGCTTTTTCGATATCCGAGCACAGCGGCGCAACCAAACAGAGGGGATTGCCAATGCGAGAGTTCCGGGCGCACCCAAAGTGCGGGCGGCACGGCCGCCGAGCACAGTCGCATCGCTAACATGTAAATTATAAGTGCCTGCGGCAAGGTCCGCCCCCCTGCCGGAGCAGTGGTCTATATGGCGACGCGTGGATTTTTGACTGTTAAGAGGTCCGTGACATGTGACATCTCTCGTGTTTTCGGACTGCTGCGCGGCATTCTTTGTGGTCCTTCGAGGCCTTTTGGGGCGTCTTCGGGCCGTTGGGGGCCGCTTTGGCGCCGCGTTGCACCGCGGCCGCCCTGGGCCATAGAAACGTGTATTTGCGGTTCTCTCGGGGGCGCCCTGGGCCGGGGAAGTGTGTATTCGCATTCCCCCCCAACTGGGCATGTCAACCTCGGTTTTGGGCTGGCAAAGTCGGGGCGCCCTCGAGGTGGCGAGCGTTTACTTTTCCTAAATACACAGATCAAGGTGTGATCTGTGTACACAGTTTGTGTCTTCAACTGTGTATTTTCGTGTGTGGGCCCGCTGTTTACACAGATCGTGGTGTGATGTGTGTACACAGATCTCGTTCCCATCTGTGTATTTGGAGTGTGTCCCTCGCGGGTGGTGTTGAATGGGCGGGAACTTTCGCGTTTCTCTTCCGGCTGGTCCAGGGGGAGCGTCGTGCGCGGTCGAAATACACAGTTCGTGTCTCCAACTGTGCATTTGTTGCGCGCCGTTCGCTGGAGTGGTCTATGGGCGGGAGTTTCCGCGGGTCTCCGGGCTGGTCCAGGAGGGGGCCGTGGTCTGGGCATGCAAAGGCGCGGGGGTGTGTGGATGGTGGGCTGTGGGAAGGAAGGGGTTCGATAGGGGGGGTGGCCGAGGGGCCAAGGATGAACGGGACTGGACGAGAGCGGAGGAAATGAGCCCAGGAGGATCTGCATCATCGGTGTCAGCATCACGAGGGCGAGGGAGGCGGGGGACGGGCAGAAGTTGGGGGCATGATGCGCATTAAGGCGTAGAGGATGGGAGGGGGGCGGGCATGTAGACGATGGGGGAACGAATCCGGCGCAGGAGGACGACGAGGGACGACGTGAATTGGCACATGGGGGGGAGCAGCGTGGATGAAGGGCACGACGAGGACCGGGGCAGTCGGAGGGGCATGAGGAGGGTGGGGCCACAGCGAAGGGATATTTGGAAGAGGCGGGGGGTGGGGCATGAGTTCGAGGCGGGCGCCAGCTAACGATTAGCTGAACAGTGTTTTGCGTGTCTGTGCACCCCCAGAACACAGTGACTGGTTGCAGAACTTCATGATATGGGTAATCGTGCGTTTCGTGCTTCCAGGCCAAAGGCTCGAGTCCGCGACGCCCTTTGGCGTCGCGATGATGCCGCCCCGATTTGCCAGACTGCATATGCACAGATACGCAGAATATGTGTCGCAACGTTTGTTGCATGACCTTCTCTATACTAACAGACCCACTTTGGAATCCAAACCAGAGGGCAATTTCGCCTACTGCGGGTCCCCTTGGCGTGTATGGCGGCCCTGGCCGGGGCTGGGGCTCCCGGCAGTGATGCCAATCCGAGGCCGGGATCGATCCACACTTGAGTCCAAGCAGTGGCGAAGCGTCCTGGCTCGCCTATATAGGCCCACCAAAGAATGTTCTAAGAGCCTCTTGTGGTTTGCACGACATGTTCTCAGAACATTTCTGGCTGGGACTGTCTTGTTTCAACACATCGGGCTCAGGTTATAAGAATATTGTTTTGGGAACATTTCTGAGTTCTACGAACATTTCGTGGTAGGCCTATGGGAATGCCGGGACGTTCGGTCCCCGCTCAAGGAGTGGAGGAAAGGTGCCCATATCGCTGCCCTTCCCTGGCTTTCGCGCATCTTTGAGCCTCCTGGGAGGCCGCGCTCGTCGCCACGGCTGTTGAATCCGCCCCGAGATTCCTGGACAGAGCGCACCCCAGCGGAGGTCCGTGGAGAAACTGTGTTGGTGTGCCTTCTGGTTCCCCCCGCATCCACTGCCCGCGAGTCCGATCTTCCTGGACGCCTGGAGGCGGCGGATGTGGTCATGCTTCGGCCCAGGGAGGGGGCCCAAACATAAATTCCTAGGAAACTGGCTGCGCACGACGTGGCCAGCCCGGGCGAGAGCTGGACACACCCGTGGCCGGCTGCCTCTCCAGTGCTCGGGCCTTTCTGGCCGTGCATACGCTGGGCTCCCGCATGTTCGCGCCCGGCGCGTGGCCTCTCCGCATGTGCATCCAGCCGCGCGCATGTGCCCAGCGTCCCGGCATGCACCTCCCCCCTCCTCGTTCCCCCCCTCGGGAGTCCGAGGACATCTGTGCCCTCCCTGCGCTGCCACACGTGCTCCCCGGCCCGGCACCCTGCCGCTGCCCCGCCGTGCCCTACGCCCCGGCTGCCGCCGCGGGGCGGGACCGCCGCCCGGGCAGCTGCTGACGAACGTCGCGCGGATCTTCTCCAAGCTGACGCTCCACAGCTCGGCGTGCGAGGCGGGCGGCGCGGGGCGGCAGCGCTGGGCGGCTGCCACCGGCGCATCTGGCTCAGGGAGGGCCTCGGCGACGCCAAGGGAAGGGGGATCACGTGCACGCCGCGGTCAGTGGTGATGGCAGCCTGCAGGGCCAGGCGTGTCCCGGAGGCGTTCCCTGTCTTTTGGGCTGAAAGCTGGTCCAGGGGATGGTGCTTGCGCCCACTGGAGTGGGTGATTCGACTTTTGCACCAGTTGCAACCGTTGCAAGGTGGTTGCAACTCACTTTCGAGGTGCCTGTGAGTGGGTTGCAGGTCCGCCGAACTGAAGTCTCGGACCCAACTTGGAACAGCTAGGGCGACTAGCAACCCACACAACAATTTGCAACCACCTTGCAACTGTTGCAAGTCACAGCGATCACTGCAGCAGAGCCCGTTTCCACCATCGGGGGCGGCAAAGAGAGACGCCCCCGACACCAGGAGCAGTCTCCTTCGTGGCGATGAGAGCATGTGTCTTGCCTCGCATGTCCCCGCCAGCACATCCAGCGACCAGTGTCGCGCTCATGTCTAGGAGGAGTATTGAGGTTTGAAGTACCGACGACTTTGGGCTTAATAGGGGCTCTGATTTTCGTGCCGTTCCTCAGGTTCGGGTCGTGGATCCCATTCTTGGCCGAGGCTTGCCTAGTGAGCGCTGTTTATGGTAGCGCGATAGCTGTACTCCCCATCCTTCGTCATGTCTTCTCCCCGCTCCTTGTCGCATGCCCTCCCTGACAGGCCTTGCAAGTATCTCGCCGAGACGGGCAGGAGGAGGAACGTGACGCCACGTCGTACACACAGACACCACATACACGGGTGGCACGAGAGGAGACATCAATGGGAGGGACAGAAGGAGGAAGATGAGGAGGAGGCATCATAGCAGTAATTAAGCCGAGGATGAGGAAGCGACGGAGTCGGTCGTGTAAGTGGTGGACCTTGGGATATCAGACGGGGAGTGAAGCCGAACACATGCCCATGTGCGTGCGGATCTGCTTGCTCTCTCTCTCTCTCTCATTTCCTCTCGTTCTCCTCTTCTCTGTCGAGCATGTTCTGGCCATCACGGCCTGCTGCAGTCCTGTGTGGTGTAGTCTGGCCTGGTGGGTGTAGTTTGGCCTGGTGGGCTCCTCTGTGGTCTGGTGTGGCCTGGTCTTGTGAGCGATGACCTGGCCCGCTCTGGTCGCATACGAGGAGGAGGAGGAGGAGGAGGAGGAGGAGGAGGAGGAGAAGGAGGAGGAGGAGGAGAAGGAGGAGGCGGAGGAGGAGGAGGCGGAGGAGGCGGAGGAGGAGGAGGAGGAGGCGGCGGAGCAGCACGAAGAGGCCGCGGGAGAAGCCTGACACGGGCAGCCGCACGAGCAGCCGCCCCGGACGGCCGACGAGGGGCCTTTTTTTTCCCGAGGGCCGCAGAGAGGCCCGCCGGCGAGGGGTCCGCGTGGTCAGGCTTGCGCGGGCCCGAGGTGTGCGTGCCCGCGCCCGCCGCGGCAGGGCTGCTATATATCTCAGGAGGGGCAAAAAAAAAAACACAGACATGAGTAATCGTCGATGCCCCAGAAAATATGGGAAAATATGGGAAGTGGGGGGAGAAAAGAAGCCCAGAAAGTATGGGAACATATGGGGAATCTGGTTATTGGTGTCTATTTCTTTGTGTGTCCCAGTTTCCCTTCAATATCGCGGGCCGCAGGACGCCCGCGAGGCCTCGGAAGAGGAAGCGTACCGATACCGAGCTGCCTCAGAGGAGGGAAAGGTACGTGCCCATACCTCTACCCTGCGCCCGCTTTCCCCTTTTGGGGCTCTCTTGGGAGGCCCTCGTCGCCGTCGCTGGATTCGCCCCGAAATCCTGGTCAGAACGCACTGCAGGCGAGGTCTGGGGAGTAGCGGTATCGGTATCTGTTGGTTTCCCCACTATCTTTCCTTCGTCGCAAACGCGGTCGGTTTGGAACAAGGGTGGCCGTTGCGCGCACGTACTTGCGACGACGGCGAGCAATCTCCTCCATGCCCCATCTCCGATTTCAAGCCCACGATGCAGGCTCCGACTCCTGCTCATGACGCATCTCCTGAGGGCCCCGTCCCCCCCGCGCTGCCCTCGTAGGGCCGCTCCCGCCGGAACGGCACCTCGTGCTCGCATCGCCTCGACTCCCTCGTCGCCAGAGTCCGCTTCGCTTCGACATTCTGCTTAGGACGCGCCCCTGGAGGAGCAGCATCGATAACGTTTTGCCCCCTTGGTCGGCTTCGCCAGGATTCCGCGCTCCCCCGCCCTCGCCCCCCCCCGCCCTCCACCTGTCACCGCCAGGGTATACAGTCACCCCGCGCACAGAGAAGGATGAGCAGCTTCCCAGGGCTGCCCTTGCATCCTTGCCCCCTCGGCCCATCCGACGCAACTTTCGCTGGCCAACCTCGTTCGAAAAACGTTTACATGGCGTGGCAACATCCGCATGCGCATCCCCCGCCCAGTACGGCGTTCGGTTTCCCACAGGGGGCTCCGCCGAAGGCCCCAATGGCAAAATTCGCATGCGTCACTCCCGCCCGGTACGACGTTCCGTGGCCCAAAGGGGCCCCACCAAAGGCCCGAATGGCAACGTTCGCAGACGTCTCCTCCGCCCAGTGCGGCGCCCCGTGACCCATAGGGAGCCCCAACCGAAGGCCCCGGCGGCAACGTTCACACGCGTTTCCCCCGCCCAGTGCGACGTTCCGTGACTATCTTCTAATACGGGTTGACCGTGTAAGCGCTCGGGCCGAGGGCACTGTCGGGCGGGAGGCCCTCCTCCGTGGGCGGCCGCCCGGGGCCCGTTGGCGCGCGCGGTCGCTGCAGCAGAGCGGACATCGGCGCACAGCGAGCTCCTGAGGGATGGGGTCCTCAGGACGAGGTGCCTCCAAGAGCGCAAATCCATGCCTGGATCCAAAAGAGGAAGAGGTACCCATGCCGCTAATTGCCCTCGCCCCGTTTCTCCTCGATCGGCCTCCTGGGAGGCCCTCTTCGCCACCGTTGGATTCGCCTCGAAATTCTGGTCAGAACGCACCCCAGGAGAGCTCTGGCCAGTAGCGGTATCTGTACCTTTGGTCACCCGTGGATCCCTTCCTATCTTTAGGTTCCCATCCCTCAGGACTCCATCTTCGAACCACCGACCCTTCACCGCCAGGTTATTCGGCCACGTGCAGAGGGGTGGGGGGAGGGGGGAAGGTTTCTTAGAAGGAGCCTGCTTCTTAGCAGGCGCGGGCCTTCTCTACAAATGTAAGGCGGCGCCTTCTAAGGAGCCGCCTCCCCCCCGTGGGGGCACATAATGGTTTTCGCTAGGCGCGGGCATGGAGCGACGAAGGGGCCGACGAGGGCCCGAAGGATGTCTTAACCTAATGTGTGTGTGTGTGTGTGTGTGTTCCGTGCAGCTCCACCGAAGGTGCGCAGACTGTGTCGGACCTCATTCATTGCACCGCCCTCATCGTATGGAAGGGCTTCGCTGTACAAGCACACGTCGGCGCTAACACACGTTCTGAGGTTCATCGGGAATTATTGTGGTCACCCCCAGCGGCGAGTTGGCAGTCGCGCTTCGCGCGTCACTGTCTGGGTCAGACCAGCTGGCCTTCTCCAAGGCGGACGGCGGGAGGGAGCGAAAATGTCCACGCGGTGCGCATCGTGGGGCACGATGCGCGAAGATAGGTGGCCTCAGCCCTTAGTTGTGCCTCTCTCTGCCTCTCTTCGCTCCTCGCGCCTCCTTCTGCGACTACTTGCGAACCCTATCCCTGCGGGTTCAATGGCTCCAGGTTGTTGGATACACTTGCGGAGGGTCACCTGGCTGCAGACATTCTTCGTCTTTAAACCCCTGCCTGTGTTTCTGAACTCTAACTTGCACGGGTACAGTCAGGACGCTGAATTAATGGCAATGTAGCACGGGTAAGAGTGTGGGGGCGGGTGCGGGGTGGGTCGCGGGTGGGTCGCGGGCGGGTCGCGTGTGGGTCGCGGGTGGGTCGCGGGTGGGTCGCGCATGGGTCGCGTGTGGATCGCGGGGCGGGTCGCGGGTGGGTCGCAGGCCGGGTCGCGGGTGTGACGACGACAGCAAGCAGCACACAACAAGTAACACCACCACCAGCAAGAGCAATCCGCACCGCGGGAGCCCACCTCAGCCACGCACCCAAGGACGGCGAATGACCGTGCGCCCCCCTCATTCGGACCCTGAGCTCGGGATGGGCTCTGGCTTCCAGGGCCGTTCCCCAGAGCTAGCTCGGGGAACCTATTCGTGGCCGAGGCCAGCCGTGGCCAGACGCAAGAGTAGAAACCTTCGTCCTTTATTTGTTCGGTGTTGCCTGCACGGTGCTCCTGGGAAGGTGCCGGGCTGCGCACAGACAGCCCCCCCCCAGCTGGTCCCGGCGGGACTCGAGGGCCCCCCCCGGGGTCGTCCGTGGCGGCCTCGCTGCACCCCCGCCGCTCCCGGGGGGCGCCTCTGGAGGCGGCGCCAGGGCGGAGGACGGAGGAGGACGGAGGAGGACGGAGGAGGACGGAGGAGGACGGAGGAGGACGGAGGAGGACGGTGGACGGAGGACGGAGGCGGAGGAGGAGGAGGAGGAGGAGGAGGAGGAGGAGGAGGAGGAGGAGGAGGAGGAGGAGGAGGAGGAGGAGGAGGAGGGAGGAGGAGGAGGAGGAGGGGGAGGAGGAGGAGGGCCTCGCGTTCTGGAGGAGGCCGCCCCAGACGACTCGGGGGCGGCCTGCGGAGGCCCGCCGGGACTATCCCTGGGGGGGGTGGCTGTCTGCGCGCCGCCCGGGGCCTCTGCAGGCAGGGCGACGGCGGCAGGGGTCGCGCGTGGCTGCCCTGCCCCTGGCCCCGGGGAGCAGCCCCCCCCTCTTCCCGTGCTGCGTCGGCGGGCGCTCTCTCTCTCTCTCTCCCTCTCTCTCTCTCTCTCTCCGTCGCGCCAGGCGATCGCGCGGGGCGACTCGCACGTGCGGCAGATCGTCAGAACCCTGAGGCTCCCTCGCGGAGGGACGGGCGCGAGAGAGGGGGGGGGGGGGGCGAGGCGGGAGGGGGCGGGCGGGCGGACAGGCAATGCAGCGAGGCGGATCCGAGGAGGGCGAGCTGAGACAACGGTCATTGGTCTCTGGGGGGGCCGCGCCGCCAGGGCTGGACGCCGATCGGAGCATCTGTGCGTCTGGACCCCGGGGAGGGGTCCGGGGACCGGTGTCGAGTTGCCGTTGTTTGCACTCGTCCTGCTCCGAGTGCAGGCGATCGTTTGGACGTTCTCGGCTGATCTGTGGGAGCCCACAGAGGCCTCGGGAGGCCTGCAGCACATCCTGAGAGGGGGAGGGGAACTCGCGCGCCGTGGCATCCCCAGCGCCCGGCCTGGGGGGGAAGGGCTCGAGAGCGAAGGCGCCTCCCCCACTCCCCTCCACTGGCCGTGCCGCGCTTGCCTGCTCCTCGCGTCCAGTCCAGCCCTCTGCTGCCGCACCCCTTTCGCTCTTTCGCTCCTCTGTCCCACGCTCCCGCGTTCCTCCCCACCCCGCCCCTCCTCCCGGTCCCCTCCCCGCGTCCTTTCTCCCTGCTTTGCGCGTCCCCTCCCCTCCTCCCACCCCCTCCCTCCTCCCCGTTCCCCTCCCCGTTCCCCTCCCCGTTCCCCTCCCCGCATCCCCCCCGCCTCCTTCAGATGTCCGACATCACGACCCCAGGCCACCCCCAGGGGGTGCGAAGATAGTCGCGCTTTGCGCGCCGCGGTTCGGACCAGAGCGGCTGCTCCTCTCCGACGGGGCGTCGCGATGGCGCGAAGGCATCGCGCGTCGCGGGGCGCCTTGCGAGGAGTTGGGCGACCCAGAGGATTCGCCATGACGTCAGCACCCGGAGCTCTCGAGCCCTCTTCGAGGTCTAGATTTTTTCGAACAGCAGCCCTTCTGCGGTCCATGCGGGCCCAAAGCGGGCCCGCACGAGCTTGTGCGTTTGTGGGAGAGTCTGGCCTGCTCCGTTGTTGTCGTTGACGCTGGAGGTCTGGAGCCCCTTTCCCCCCTCGCATGTCATGCCACTGCGCTCTCTCCATCTAGTTTCCCCCGCCCTCGGCTCTCACCCTCTGCCCCTTCCTTCGCTTCCCCCTTCTCCCCCCCCCTTTTTCTGAGGGCGGCAGGTATACACCTGCACCGATGCCAGCCAGGCTCATCCTGGGTCGAGGACCAGGCCAGTGCACTTGGATCACCACTGGGGGCTGCTGCGGGGATGCGGGATTTAGAGGTCGGTGCTACGTCAGTAGCACCCGCACACACGTTCCGAGAGATGGCGTCGCTCGGTCGTGTGCATCTTTCTCGGCGAGGGCAAGCGAGGAGCATCTTGGATCACCTCGCCAAACGTACGCGCACGAAGCCGGCAAATATGCACGGGCGTTGGACGTCCGAGCGATGGCAGGGCTGAGATTGGGTATAAATCTTGTCCAGTCTATGATGCAGGCTGGCCGCCAGTGCCCACAGTGGCTTTTTTGTCAGAGGTCGTGTACTTCCGCCCAGCGGGTGGAGCCCACTCGGTCTGGCTGTCGATCCGCCGAGTCCCCACTCGGGGCATCCGCACCCTGGTCACGAGAGAAGTCGGGTCAGACAGGGCCGACCTCAGCCTCGATTTCTGACCCCCCCTATCTCTCTTCGTGGCCCCCCCCTCCGACCGGCGGCGATCTGCGGTTACGCATCCCTGTCCCAGCCAGGAGGGAGTGAAAAGCAAGCGCGAAAAGACAATTCACCGCCGTCGGCGTTGCCCCGACGTATTGATACTCTGTGTGCGAGGAGCGACGCGCGCACCGAGAAATCGCATAGCATGTATGCGTCGTGGCGGGCGCTTTCTGGCCACACCGCTCGGGAAACGCTATACTACAATCGCGTCGGACGCACGTCTCCGAGGAGGAGGAGGAGGAGGAGGAGGAGGAGGAGAGACGAGGGAGGAGGAGGAGGAGGAGGAGCAGGAGGAGGAGGAGGAGGAGGAGGAGGAGGAGGAGGAGGAGGAGGACGACACAGAGTACTGGTATCACCGCCCCCTCCTCGCCTGCTCTTCCCCACGCCATAGTCCAATAGCCCTATAGCCATAAAGCCCAATAGCTCTATAGCCCTATAGCAATGTAGCCTTATGGCCTTATAGCCTATGGCCCGAGAGCTCTATAGCCCTAGTGCCCAAGAGTTCTATAGCCCACAGCCCTATAGCCCAATAGTCCAATAGCCCTATAGCCCAATAGCCCTATAGCCATTATGGCCTTGCCCTATGGCCCTAAAGCCAGATATCCCTATAGCCCTATAGTCCTATAGCCCTACTAGTTATATGTACTTATCGCCCCATAGCCCTATAGCCATATGGTCCTACAGCCCTATAGCCCAATAGCCCTATAGACTCATAGCCCCATGGCCCAATAGCCCTATAGCCCTAGAGCCCCATAGCCCCATAGCCCTACAGCTTTATTGCTATGACCCTATAGACCTATAGCCCTATGGCCCTATAGCCCTATAGCTCCACAACCCTATAGCCCCATCGCCCCATCGCCCTGTAGCCCTAAAGCCCCATTTGCCATAGCCCTAACACGACTCTGATGGGGTGTTTTCTCCGGTGCCGTGTTCGCCTCTGAGTTTGCTGACCTTTTCGGTCGGGCTTTGTGCGCCGCTGCCTCGCCGATGCCCCCCCCCCCCCCCCCCCCCGGCGGCCTCCCTCCTCCCTCCTCCTCCTCTCCTCCTCCTCTCTCCTCCTCCTCCTCCTCCTCCTCCTCCCTTCCCTCCTCCTCCTCCTCCTCCTCCTCCTCCTCCTCCTCCTCCTCCTCCTCCTCCTCCCCCCTCCCCGGCGGCGCCGACTCGGCGCCCCTGACGCTGCGGCTGGCCTTCGTGCTCGGGCACGCCGCCGCCCGCCCGCCCATGGCCCCCGCCCGCCGGGCGGTGGGCGCCGAGCGACCGACGTCGAGCACGACGACGAGGAGGAGGACGACGACGACGATGATTACGACGACGACGACGTCCACAGACTCTAGGCCTCCTAGATGGGGTCCGAGTAGAAGGGGTCGGAGGATCGCGTCGCATCGCCGATGCATCGGCGATGCGGCTCGATGCGGAGCCCGATTTTCTCCGCGCCGGCGTCGCCGATGCACCGCCGACGTCGACGATGTATCGGCGATGCGGCGCGATCCTCCGACCCCACCTACTCGGACCCCACTCAGGAGGCCTCTACAGACGATGGAAGGCTATCTGGAGCTGGTCGGCCTGCACATCGGCCGAGAGCGCGGTAGGCACATCGGCCTGCACATCGGCCGTGAGGGCCCCGCACGGTGCGCCGACCGACGGGGAAGATCCCACCCGTGGGCAGGAGGCGGAGGAGGAGGAGGAGAAGAAGCCGATGTTATGGTTTTGTGCAAGTATCTGTGCGAAGCGATAACGTGATGTAATACTGGTGGAGCGAATGCCTGGCATGCTGCTCTTATCTCGAGGAGATGCGGATCTACGTTATCTCATGTTTGTTCACTGCGGTCGTGAGCCAAAGCGGAATATTCTAGTACAGGCACGGAGGCGGAGGAGAGAGAGAGAAGGGGGTCGACCACTTCGCTACGCGGGAGGCCAGGACTGGAGGGAGGAGGGCAGCGACGGGCGAGCCAGCTCGGGGAGCAGGTGGTCAAGCGCCCCCAGGGGCAGTCAACCGCCACCCACCCCGCCAGGCAGGGATACCGCCAACCCCCGCCAAGCAGTCGAAGCCTGGCAGGTCTTCGGAAGACCTCGGGCAGCGGCACCCGCTCTTCTCGGCTGTGGCAGCCCTGCCGAGAGAGGCGGGGCCGAAAGACCCCCGGTGTGGGAATATCTCCAATATACCCCACATGCAGGAGAGTCGTGCTGTGGATGCAGCGGAGCATGGATGAGGCTGATGCTGAAGGTCGTGGGTGGGGCGATCCAGCTGCGTTCGGTCGGTTCGTTTCGATCGGCTGCCGTGCCGCAGCTGGCCCTTGCAGGCTGCGTGCGTCATGTCGGTTTCGGCCTGTTCGGTTTCACTGTCGTATCGGCCATCGCCGTGGACGGCCTTGCCGCCTACGAGGGTGAAGGGGCTTAGTGGAGGAGGGGTGAGGAGAGGAGAGGGAGCGTCAGGGAAACGCAAAAGTGGATTCAGGCGTGTGGATTAGCGACAGCCCCGCTTCCATACGACATCGGCGCGCTCCGTCGCCAATTCGGGCAGCTCTGGACTCACGTTTCGGGGGGTCCCTTCCCCGATCCGTGGATCTCGCGCCAACGCGCCGGATCCACGTACCTCTAATCCGTGTTGCGTCGCATTGCGTTGTGCCCGACAGCGGAGGGCGAGAGGGGTGGGTGGAAGGCAGGCCTCGAGCTCGAGCTTCGAGCTCGAGCTTCGAGCTCGAAGTCGAAAAATCGGTGTTCGAGATCTGTCATCTGCTTTTCCTGTCTTCGGTTTGAGTTTCTGGCGGCAGGCCGCGGTCGGGGCCGGTGCGGCTGCCCTCCGTCCCAGTCGGGGCCTAAGAGACGGGGGGTGGCCTCGCCGCCCTGCCTGCGTGCCGCTGCCCGATGCCCCGCACTGCCCTCCCCTTCCCCCTCCCCTGCAGCGCCTCCCCCCTCCCCCTCCCCCTCCCCCTCCTCCTCCCCCTCCTCCCCCTCCTCCTCCTCCTCCTCCTCCCTCCTCCTCCTCCTCCTCCTCCTCCTCCTCCTCCTCCTCCTCCTCCTCCTCCTCCTCCTCCGCCTCCTCCTCCTCCCCCCCTCCACCTTCCCCCTCCTTCCTCTCCGCCTCCTCCTCCTCCTCCTCCCTCCTCCTCCCCTCCTCCCTCCTCCTCCTCCACTCCTCCTCCTCCTCCTCCTCCTCCTCCGCCTCCTCCTCCTTCGGCGCTCCGCAGCGCTGGGTCCTCTTCCCCCCTCTGCTCTATGTCCCCCCCCCTCCCCCACGTCCTCTCATCTCATCTCCTCTCCTCTCCTCTCCTCTTCCGCATTCCTCGCATTCCTCGTCAAAAAGATGGGCCAGTCATTGGGAGAACAATGCGGGGCTCCTTCTTTTCATGAGCTCCTGAGGCTTTGCCCAATAACCCACGCCTGGCTTGCACACGAGAGTTGTTTTGAGACGCGCCCCTGTCTGAATTCGAAACCCCACCCTGCTTTTCCCCGCTCTCACGACTAGGATGGGGGCTATGGCCAGGGTGTCGGAGCTCACGGCTTCCGTCCCCTCTGCTCCTCGTCCGCCTGGACCCATCTCTCGCACCCCCCGCTTGGCCGCCACCGCCGCGGGAATGTACCAACAATCGCCATCTTGGCCCATGTTCCGAGCCGCGTCCAGTCGAGCCGATCCTCCACTCGGCGCCGAGGAAAAGAGCATGCCGGCCAATAGCGAGGACGCCGCCAGTCGGGCGTTGAGTAACAGGGGGGCGGTAAATGAGGGAGGAAGGAGGATGCACCTTCTGTACCCTAAAGGGCCCCTTGGAGTCCCAAAGGGGTACGGAAGGCCCCCCCTTCATTGCAGCGCCCCCGTGAAGCAGCGCCCGAGCTGGCGAGCTCCTCGCCCGATGCGGGGCCCGCAGGAACCTCACCGAGAGGAGCGACAGGATGAGGGTGGTGTTCGCCTTCGACTGCGAGGCAAGCGCCCTCGGGGGGGGGGGGGGGCGGCGACGGGCAGGGCTGCCGCGCGAGTCGATTCCCCGAGATCTTGGCGTTGCGATTTTTGTTGGACGGGCGTTTTCGCCCGATTTGGGGGCCCTGGACCCTCAAAAATATCGATCCCGCTCGAACGATTGTGCAGACGGGGTCTATGGCTCCAGTCGTGATGTTTGTTGCGATGTTGCATTTTTGTTTGCAGCGTCGGATCTCAGGGTTCGCCGGTGGGGCCGCGATCCCGATTCGATTCCACTCGGTCCGCCTCACCGGCAGGGGCCGGGCCAAGCCGGGGCTGGGCGCGGCGATCCGAATTCGGGGCGATTCGTCGCCGATCCGATCCACTTCCGATCGATTCTACAGTCGAGGTTGATGAGCAGAAGTCAAGGAGACCCTTGTGTCTCGACCGTGCTTTCTTCATTCCTATTGTCTGTGCCTTCTGCATTCCTGTGTCCTCTCGCGTGTCCTCCCCAATCAACCCCGCCGACCTTGAAGGGAGACGACGACGACGGCGGCGGCGGCGACGACGACGCTGACGTGGGCCAGAGTCCTCAGGGATGCTGCTGGGGGTCTTTTCAGAAGGCTCTCGGGGGCCTCCAGGGAGGAGCCTTGGGAGCCTCGTGGGGTGGGAGCCTCCTGGGGGCCTCTTGGGAGCCTCTTGGGGGCCTCTTGGGGCCTCTTCGCGGTGTCCCCGCCAGTCCGCCCCGGCCGTGTTTTGCGTTTCGATCCGCCACGGAACTGCCGAGGCGGTGCGGGGGCGCTTGCACCCTTTTCCCTTCTCCCTCCGTCCATCATCGTCGTCGTCATCGTCATCATCATCATCATCATCATCATCATCATCATCATCATCATCATCATCATCATCATCATCAGATTCACCATCACCATCACCATCGCCATCACCATCACCGTTCTCTCCCCCCCTGCTCCCCTCCTCTCCCCCCCCCTCCCCTCCTCCCCCTCGCCCCCCCCCTACCCGCCCTCCCCCCTCCCCCCCTCCCCTCCCCCTCCCTCCTCCCCCTCCCCCCCTTGTCCCTAGACTTCGACCCTGTCCCACCTCCCCGTGGGGCCGCCTGCCCCCCCCCCCCCCCCCCCGCGCGAGGAGCTCCTCGGCCTCGCGGGGGGAAGGAGGACCGCTCGGGGGCAGAGCGCCTCGAGGAGCCCAGACCTCTCCTCCTCCCTCCTCCTCCTCTCTCCTCCTCCCTCCCTCCCTCCCTCCCTCCCTCCCTCCCTCCTCCTCCTCCCCTCCTCCTCCTCCTCCTCCTCCTCCTCCTCCTCCTCCTCCTCCTCCTCGTCCTCCTCCTCGTCCTCCTCCTTGTTCTCCTCCTCGTCCTCCTCCTCCTCCTCCCTCCCCCTCTTCCAGGGCATCGAGCTCAACGGTTCGTAGCGATTTCGTGGGCCATGTTCGTCTTGTCTTCGGTTCGCAGCAAAGGCACAGCGAAGACAGAACGAAGGAACGCAGAGACAACACGAACGCGAAAACACGTGTTTGCTTGAGCCCTGCCCTCCTCCTCCTCCTCCTCCTCCTCCTCCTCCTCTTCCTCCTGCGGTCCAATGTCCCTGGGATCCTGGAGCGGGATGCCGCCCGACGCGACCTCGCCGCCAGGGGACCGCCCTGGTGCCCCAGCTGCTCGGCACGTTCTGGCGCAAGGAGCCCCCTCGTGGAGAAGCGGCCGCCGCCGCCGGCCGGCGGCTCCAGGGCGTCTGCCAGGCGTATTCTGCCTTGATAACCGGGTGTTGCTCAAACAGTGGCGAAGCGTCTTGGCTTGCCTATAGGCCACCAAAGAATGTTCCAATAACCTTTTGTGGTCTGCACAAAATGTGATCATAACATTTCTGGCTCAGGCTGTTTTGTTTTAACACATCGGGTTTATGTTGTAGGAACAGTGTTTTCGGTATTCGAACAGCTTCGGGTTCTAAGAACATTTCGCGGTAGGCCTAGAGGAATGCAGGGACTGTCAGTCCTTGCTCAAATTGCAATTTTTCACACTGGGCGTTTTCGCCCGGTTTCGGGCCCCAGAACCCTCACATATCGATCTGGCTCGAAAAATCACGCAGATTGATTGGGTCTAGGTCTCTGGTGGTGATTCGCAACGTCCGATCTCAGGGTCAGTCGGGAGTGGTCAGGGGCAGTGTAAGGAGGGGTTGGGGCTCAGGGAGGAACGTTTGCGTTCGAGGTTTTCGAGGTGTCCGATACCTTCGTCATGTCTCGGCGGTTGTGCAGGCTCGGGGTGTTTTCCAGCAGGTGCGCCTCGCCGAGGCCGGTCCGCAGCGGCCACCGCCTGAGAGCCGAGCAGAGTTTTGATCCGAGAGCCGGGGGGCAACGTCAGGGGGGTAGGCCCGGGGGTTTTGCATCGACCCCCAGTCGCCCACTCAACGCTGATAGGGGCCCTCACAGCCCACCCCGTCCCCGTGGCCTTTCGGATCGTGGCGCCTTTCGGAGGATGATAGACCTCCTACCGTGAAGCGTCCACTAGCGAATTGGCCGTTTTCGGTTCGCGAGAGGGCGTCGCCGCTGTCATTTTTGCGGGTCCAGGTCCGTCGGTTTCGACCCCAGGCCATTTTTATTTAAAGGAGGTTTGCTAAAAGGAGGTTTCGGTCTACCGCCGCGCTTTTGTACAATGCAGGAGCCCGCTTCGTCATTCGAGGCTGAGGCCAGCGCTCTCGGTGCAGCCATCGAGAACTTGGCGCGTGTGGTTGCCTGAGATATGCGGCTTTTCAGATGGCAGACCTCAGCCCCGGCGAGACAAACACTGGGACCCTGGAGGAGAGGGAATCGAGGAAGAAAGGCCGCGTACGGTAGTTTCGGCTCCTGCCGACCATCAGCGACCCCGCTGCTGGCGTTCCATTGTTGATCGCCGCCGGCGACCCGGAATCGGTCGATGATGGACGACGTGACGTGTCGGAAACGGCCGATTGTTCCAGGTTGGCCCCAGCGCTGGCGAAGGCGACGCCCAAGAAGGTGATCCCCAAGCTAGCTCAACGAGGAGATGCTCGAGAGGATCCGCCGGGGCGCGGCCCGGACCACGAGGGAGGACAAGGTCGAACAAAACGGCGGAGGGCTGAGCGGGCGCGCGGCCGGGCGCGGCCTCCGCGGGGCGGCGGCGCGGCACGCGGTGCTCGCAGGCATCGTTTTTTTGGTTGTTTTTTTGGTTTTGTTTTTTCCGCGCGCGAAGCGCGCCGCCAGGGTTCCGTCGGCCTGGCGAAGTAGTCCAACGGCGAGGTCGACGCGACACGAACTTGCTGGAAGCCTGCGCAGATTTCTTGGATCGGCGTTGGACCCCCCCGCCTGGCGGCGCCTCTGGCAGCGCCCCGCCGCGGTCCACGCGCTGGGCAGGGGGCAGGGGCGCAAGCGCCATTCTGAGAAACCTGCTCGGAGCTCCCAGCGTTTAGCCCTGCGCGGGCGATAGCAATACCCGGGGGATAATAAAGTTCGGGGGCCTGGCGGGGATAATCGTGGGTTTTCCCGGGGGGGGGTAAGTGGCGGTGGCGATGACGACGGCGACGGTCACGACGATGGCGATCCTGGGCGCCCGGCGCAAGACCGATTCGGGGGTTCTCGGGGACGGCTGAGAATGCGATGGTCCCATGGCCCCGCCGCGCGTTCGTAAGTTGGGCAAACTGAACTAGCGAGAATCCCGCGGCCCTGCCGCGCGCTCGCGATGGCGGAAGCTGACGCGGCGAGACCGCCGCGGCCGCGCTCAGCGTTTTCGACGCCGTCGCTCGTCGACGTGAGACGATAGCAACTTCGACTCGCAACATCCCCCAAAGTTCGGCATCCGCGCCCCTCTCCACAATTAAATCCTGTCGAACGGGAGCGATATAAATAGAGGGGGTCGAAGGGGGGGCACGTTTTATCATCGCCCGCGCCGGGTTGCGCATTTCGGTTGTTGCTGGGTTCTCTGATTATTCATT
>CAUYUJ010018941.1:85000-135000 GCA_963575745.1 Prorocentrum cordatum
TGCCCACGCGCCAGTGGGCGCATGGCTTCTTGACTCGAGGCCCCTTGGTGGTGGATATGGAGCAGCCCCCGCCTCGCACACGCCCCCCCTTGCCCCCCGCCATCCCAATCGCCATCTGAGGGCGGGGGGCCCCACCGCCGCGCTCCGATACGGGTCCCCTGCAGCACGTGTTCGGCCATCCTCTCCGCTCCGCTCCGGCGCTCCGCGCCGCGCCGCTGAGAAGCTCGTGGTCGGCGCGCACCCCCCGCGTTCCCGCAGCCTCTCGCAGGCCGCGGCCGTCAGGTCGCAGCCGGGCCTCAAAGCTCGGGCTCACCGCACAGACACACACACACACACACACACACACACGCGCACACACACACCTCGCGTGCATCCACTCGCCGTACCCCCCGGGGGAGGAGGAGGAGGAGGAGGAGGAGGAGGAGGAGGAGGAGGAGGAGGAGGAGGAGGAGGAGGACGAGGGAGGGAGGAAGAGGAGTAGGGCCAGGACAAGACAGGGCAGGGCGCGAAGCGAAGTGGCATCACGCGAACGACGTGGCGCGAGCATTCGGCTAGGCCCTGGTTGAGGCTGGTCATGTTTTGGCCACTTGTCCTCGTACGTTCGGTTGGTATATCCTAATCGTGTGGCAGGAAAACAAACGGCCCTTGAAATGTAGACCTGCCCGACGCACCCTCAAAGGTAGACCCCGCCCGTCGCGCGCGGTCTACATTTCAAGGTCCTGCAGGTCGGGGTGTGCACTTCTGGGTGCTCAGGTCTCGCGAGGGTCGACGTCTGAGGGTCCGCTTGGTCGGGGTCTAGATTTGAGGCCCCTTGCGTGGGTCTACATTTTGAGGCTCCCCTCGCGGGTCTACATGTAGAGGGCCGTTAGGGTTGGAGGGAGACAGGAGGAGGGGGGAGGCACCTCCCTCGTGCCACGTCCTCCCCCCATCACCGTTCCAAGTCCCTGCACCTTCCCTTTCATCTTTCCTCCCTGCCACGCCTACAGTCAACACTGACTGTACGGATGAGCGACTTTCCAAGGCCACCTTTGTATCTTGTATCCCTTCCCTTCGGCCCATCCGTGGCCGCTTTCGCTGGCCGCGCACCGCTCGCAAAGTGACAACACGGCCTTCTAACTCCCTTGCATTATTTCATCGTGCGTTCTTCTCCTAGGGCAGACACAGAGGAGGTGTCCGCCACCGGCTAGTCGCGCTTCGGCTCGTCAGCATTTCGAGTGCAAAGGTTGTTGCCCATCGCTACGGCTTCATCGAAGGGAGTGGTGCAGTGGCTTGCTCCCGCAGAAGGGTTGCGCAGCGCGCGTGTGCATCGTTTCCATCCACGCGGAGACCCACTGCTCGCCAGATCGTGCGTGGCACAGTCTGAATAACAAGAGGCAGTGTAGGAAGATTTGGATAGTTAGCACTGGCGCGTTGTGGCACAATTTGCTCCTCTCCTGTATCCTTTTCTCTCATGCCAAGCTTGCTTTGCTCGAAATCTCCCGGGTCGCCCAGTCCACCAGCATGCAAGAAATTGAGGAGGTGCTGGTGAAGCTGGTCAGGCGCATGGGCGGTTGAAGCGGGCTGGGAACATCACATTACCAGGCCGATCACAGTGCCGTAGTTGCCCCGCTCACGTTCGTTCTGGGGCCGTTGGTTGGCTTGCCGATTTCAGCTCGATACTAGCCAGCAAGAGAAAGGATCGACGCGAACAGTTCTTGACCTTGTGTCCGAGGAGAAGACGCTGATGAGGGCAGATGCCCTTCTCTCGTGTTCGCCCTTTTGGGCCACCTGGTGGGCCATCATCGCCCTGGCTGGATTCGCTTCGGAGTGGTCGGAACGCGCCAGGGGAGAGGTTTGGGTTGCCGAGCGGTGGTATCGAATTTTCTTTGTTCCCCCGCGAGGGTTCTCCGATCCAGAGGCTCTCCTGGGAGGCGTTCGCCAAAGTTCACGCCGCCCTTTGGACCGAGTGTCGGGAGGGATGAAGAGTATCATGCCACTCATGTCGTCTCTGAAACTCTGCGTGTTGTTCCTTCGCTCTGCGTGAGGAAGCCAAGTACTTCTTCAATAGCAGCGCGCCGATGGCATCGATGTAGTTGTTTGCCGGGCGTTGCGAAACGAGGGGCGACATGAATGGGGAGATGAAGACAGGTGCACTTTTCGTGTGCACCTTCGGGGCCCTAAAAGGGGCCCCCTTGTCGGCCATATAGAGAGGTGCACGAGAGGTGCACGTCTCTCCGCCCCCCGCGTGTCGCCCCTCATCCAGCAGCGCCCACACTTGCTCGCCGAGCACGCCCCCACCCTGGGGCAGCCCTGAAGTCGATGCCGATTAGCAGGTTGACCCTGCGAAGTCAAGAGTGCCCTCCTGCCCACTGTTTCGCGACCCACGCCTTCTACATTCCTATTGCAGCGTGGCCCCTGGAAGGGTCTTGTGCCCTCTCGCGTGCCCTTCCCAGTCAACCTCGATTGTATTATAATGGGGCTGCTGCCTGTCAGGTTTGCGCGTCCTCGCCCCTGATGTGCGACCGACTTCTGTGCACCGCACCGCGCCGCGCGGGAGCCTTCCAGGGCGCCGTCCATCCTTGACCCAGGCACGGTACGGCGCGTGTGTAGCGCAGCGGCCCTCGGAGCAGAAGAACTCTGCGCAATGCCGCGTGGGAAGGGGGCCCGAAGGGAGTCCATCAGGAGGGAAAAAAACACACAGACACAATTAATTGTCGATTATCAAGAAGATATGGAAAATATGGGAGGTGGGGGGGAATACAGAAAACCAGAATATATTGGAAAATATGGAGAATCCTGTTATTTGTGTGTATTAACGTGTGTGTCCCAGGGCCCCTTCAGTCCAAGCAAGCTGCGGTGCAGGGGCGCCGTTCTCGTCTCTGTCACGGTCTCGAGTGTGTCGGAGCCAATTCTCGACGCGTCGCGTATCCCCACCAGCCCGTTTGTCGCTCTGTTGATTTTCCCGCGTCCTCTTGCCTTTTCCGCCTCGGCCTCTTGCATGCGCACTCTGGCAGTATTGTGCCCCAGTGTTCTGTTGTTAATGAGTCTGTGGCGCGTACCCGCTTCGACTTGACACGCCGCCGGCGCTTCCGCCCGCGGCCGTTGACTAAACAAAGTATCCCCACCAGCCCGTCCAGAAACTATTGCCATGGGAGTTGCTTGATCAGGGACGCGTGGAAGCGCGCAGTTGCACAGCCGCCATGGAAAGAAGGGCCGGAGGGGGCGCAGAAAACAGCGGGAGCATGTGTCTAGCGATTCAATACAAGTCCCCATGCCACGGCGGCTGCGTTGATGTCCACGCGCTTTGTTTTGCGAGCCTTCTAGAAACTTCCTGGGACCATCTGCGGGGTAGTGGGGAGGAGGAGGAGGAGGAGGAGGAGGAGGAGGAGGAGGGACACAGGAAGAGGAGGAGTATGAGGAGGAATGCGGCACGAGCTTCATGCTTTCGACGGGGGGGCCTGAATTTCGTACCTCCTTTTTTCTGAACAGAACAGTGGAGGCTCGAGGCTCCGTAACTAGCAAGTGAGGGCCCCCCTCTTTGCAGGGTCCCCGCAGGGCCTTCGCAAGGGGGGGGCGACCTGCAAAGCTTCCGCGGAGAGACCCTGAGCACTGGAGGCCCCTTGGGGCGATCTTGGGCCCGGTGGCTTTAAAAAAGGGGAGGGTACCCATCGGTCGTTGACAGGAGGTTTTTTGGGACTCCCATATTCCAGTCTGCTTTGACGTGCACGTGTTTTTTTGTTTCTCTCTCTCTCTCTCTCTCTCCCTCTTCAAGCTCAGTCACCAGATCTGAGCCTATAGCGCCTCTCCCTCCGCGTGATTGATTGTGGAGGGAGATGCCGCCGACGCAAGCACTGTCGGCGCCTCTAGCGCCGCCCCTGGCGCGCTCCGCTCGCCAGGGAGTATCCGGCGCCGAGCAAAAAACAATCCGCCTGGCCTGGCCTGGATTCGGGAAGGTTTTTGCCTTTGTCAGCCCCCCCGGACGGTTGAAGGAAACATTTTGCATCAACACTGCTCCGACGACAAGGAACTGAATCCCCCCCCTCCACTTCCTGGCCTTGATATCGGAATGCATTGCAATCGATATCTGGGGTTCTGATGTTTTCCGGCCGCTCATCTCCGGGACCAGCTGCTCAATAGCAAGGCCGGGGGCGGCGGGGTGTGTGCTCGAAGTGGTCCCCCCATTCTTGATGCAACAATTGTTGTTCCTCCAACGGTCCGCCCCTCGGGCCGACCTTCTGGGCTCCCAGCCTGCTCAGGCCCCCACCCCCTGGCCGCCTCCAGGCTGCGGCCACGGCCGCGGCCCGCGCCACCGATGGCGGGAACCCTGGGGTTGCACCTTCGGGCGGCCTCGCCTGTCCAGAGGACTGGTGGCTGTGCTTCGTGCCCGACGCGAGGTCGACGCAGCGTCGATGCGCATTTGGAGTCGACTCGACGCGGATTCGAAGCGGACTCGGCGAATTCGGCATGGATCCGACATGCAACAAAAAACCAACGGCGGAAGCCGTTGAGCCGGGGCCGTCCGTTCAGCTCAAGGAGGCCGCATCCATGTTTCGCTTTGCACGTCCCAGTCCAACGGGCTGCAGACGTAATACAAGGTCTGCCGCCGACGGGCGATCGAAGATCAAGGACTACAGGCGCCTCCAGGACGATTTGTGGTACTTTTGGGCGGTCTGGCAGTTGGGGGTAGAGAGTCGTTGGAATACTTTGTCGAGATGCACTGGTCCTGGTGCGCCCTCCCCCAGCGAGGCTCTTGGCCAACGTCGCGATCAGCAAGTCCGCCGGCGCCACGCTCGCAGCCTCGAGGCTCCACCAGAGTCGTTCAGGGGAGTACTATTGGAAGCGAGTGGGGCGAGGGAGAGGACGAACTGGTGGAGGCTGACGGCCAGGGGGAAGGACGAGGAGCACGAGGAGGCAATCGGGAGGGAGGGAGAGGGGCACCGGCTGGTTGTGTTGGAGCACGTGCACGCATGTCCGCGCCTGTGGGTCCGCCCCCCCCTCTCCCTGGAAGGGGTAGCGATCGCACGGGGGGTGTCCGCCCCCCCCCCGTGTCCCTGCGCTCACAGGCATGTGTTGGGGTTCGCCTGGCCCTGCTCTGAGCGGGCCCGGCTCCTCCCTTCCCCCCCCGCCGTCGCCAGGCGCCTTCTCCTCCTCCTCCTCCACCTCCTCCTCCTCCTCCTCCTCCTCCTCCTCCTCCTCCTCCTCCTCCTCCTCCTCCTCCCTCCTCCTCCTCCTCCTCCTCCTCCTCCTCCTCCTCCTCCTCCTCCTCCTCCTCCTCCTCCCTCCTCCTCCCCTCCCTCCTCCCTCCTCCCTCCTCCCTCCTCCCTCCTCCCTCCTCCCTCCTCCCTTCCCTCCTCCTCCTCCCTCCTCCTCCTCCCTCCTCCTCCTCCTCCTCCTCCTCCTCCTCCTCTCTCCTCCTCCTCCTCCGCCCTCCTCCGCCTCCTCCTCCTCCTCCTCCTCCTCTTCCTCCTGCATGGTGTTCTAATTCGCACTCCTTGCTCCCCACCGACGCCTCACTCGCCAGCGCAGTGACTCTGCCTAGCCGCCCGACGCAAAATATGTGGTGACGCTCGCACGTTGCGGTTGTGGTCACGCGCATCCTGCGGTGCTTACGGGCCTGCCCTTGGTGCTCGCAGGCCACCGCGGTGCTCCTCCCAGCAGCCGGCATGGGGGGGCGCTCGCGAGCACACCTCCTACGTTGCTCACAGGCCTGCTGTGGCGTTCGCGGGCTGCTGTGATGATGATCGCAGGCCGAGCGCGCGCGCGCTCGTATTCAAGTTTTGGCGAGCCCCTGTATCAGGGCTCGTTTCGATTCCTCGGGTTCGATTCGATTCGATCTTGATCGATGCCGATTCCGATTCGACTCGACTCGGGATTCCGATTCGGGCTCTGATTTCTCAACGGAGGCCTACTTAGTAGGCCTCCGTTGAGAAATCACAGAACTTGGCATTAGTTCTGCAGGCAGCTGGTTAATGTTTATATTTCTGAGCATTTCCGAGTATTGTTCAACACGCTCTTTCGACATCACGAAAAGTATGTTTTGAGTATTTGTTTTTATTTTTCACTCCAAAGCTGTCTGTAGGAGGACATGCCCGACTTGAGCCTACTAGCCTGCCGATTTCTGCCGACTCGACGTCTCCCGACTCGGCTGCCGATTTCCGCCGATCCGATTCTGTTCGATTGCCGATCCGACTTATCGTTTCGATTTTGGGCCATCCTGCCCTTTATCCTGTTTGTAGTGCTGCACGTACCAAGGCGCAGCGCTCCTCAAAGGCCTTGCTCGCACGTGGTGCTCGGCGGCAGCGTGTCCTGCGAGCCGTAGGCGGTGCGGCACCGGCCGCGACGCCCGCGGCTCGTGTGGTGTGCTCACGGGCGATGCCGCGCGCGCAGCTACGGAGGCGTCGTCGTGCGCACCTCTGTGCGCTCGCTCTGGGCCCTGCCCTCTGGAGCACTTCTGTGGGCCCCGGGGTGGTGTCGGAAGTCCCAGAGCGGTGCGGTGACCACATCGGTCGGGTGGGTCAGGGGGGAGTCGGGGTGGCCGGCTTCGGGACTTGGCTCCCTCTCCGGGCACGCCCCAGGGTGCCGAGACCGTGCGGTGACGGAGCGTGCGGAGAGGTCGTTGGCGAACTTCGAGGTCGGCATGGCTCCTGCGCCGCCCCGGGAACCGAACATGGTGGCGTGCTCGCGCGGCAGCGTTCGCCGCCCGAGGTGCTGGCAGGCCTCCTCCTGCTGCCGTGCATCCCTGTGCGCTCGTGAGCTGCGGCGGTGGCGCGGTGCGGCCTCCGTCGTCGCCCGCAGGTCGCAGGCGCGGTGCTCACGGGCTGCTGCGGCGCGCCCGTGCGTGTTGCGGTGCACGCGGGCCGCGCCGGGGAGGCCAGCCCGCTGGCCCTGAGGGCTTCGCCGCTGCCTGCTCCGCAGCGCGCGCGGGCCTCCAGCGTCGGTCGAGGCAAGAGGCAGGCTGACCAGGGCCAAGATGACGTGGGATCTCGTCGACGCCGAGCTTGGCCATGGTCAGGCCGGCCGTCGCCGATGCGCGAGGATGATCCACGAATTTACGGCGTTCAAGATGGACGGTGACAAGGATCGGCACCGACGTTTCCGCTCTCAGTCTTGATCATGGTCACCGATTCCTTTCCCTCTATCACCGAGCGCGTTCCACTCTTCGCAGAGTGCCTACTCGCAAGCGTCAGAAACAAACAACAACTCTGTATATATGTCATGCATCGTGAGTCCCCTATGGCGGATCCAGGCCACTTGCGAGTAGCTACTCTACGAGTAGTGGAACGCGCTCGTCCTCTCGGAGGAGAAGGAGGAGTGGGGAGGAGGAGGAGGAGGAGCAGGAGGAGGAGGACTAGGAGGAGGAGGAGTGAAGACGAGGAGGAGTGAGGACGAGGACGAGGGCGAGGACGAGGACGAGGACGAAGATGGCGGGGCGCAGGCCGCGTGGTGTGCGCGGGCCGCGCCGTGCGCGCCGGCCCGCTGCCCCCTTTGGCAGTCCCCGCGGCCCGTCTCCTCCGCAGCGCGTGGCGGCCCTCGGGCATTGTCGGGCGCCCGCGCGGGCCTCGCCCGCACACGGGGGCGGGTCGCCCCCGGGTGCGCGCGGGCCTCGGCTGCGCTTGCCGGAGGGCGCCGACGACGACGGCGACGACGACGGCGCCTCTTCGTCCTGGCGACAAGGATGACGACGACGACGATGACGGAGACGGCGGCGGCGACGACGAAAACGGCGAGAGACGGCGACGGGCGACGGCCCGGGGTGTGCGTGGCCCTTCACGCTTTGACGCGGATCCAAGCTTGCATGGGCGCCACTAACCCGCCCGTTACGGTGAATTACCCCCCTCCCGCCCACCCATTGTCGCGGCAGTCACGAGGGGGGAATCAAACAACGCCCTCCACGCCGTGTTGGTTCGGGATCACGTCTGGCGAGCCCGCCGTGAATGCAGAGGCGCTTGCCTGACATGGAGGTTGTTGCCGGGCCGCCCCAATTTGTTCTCTCCATCGTGTTAGTGAGCCCCAGGAATCGGAGATTGCCACACGAGTTTGTTGCGCATGAACGGTTTCGCGCGTGCGGTTTCGCTCGAACATCTCAACTGTGGAAAGAGAATGGGCACCAGCGCTTTGGCCCCTCCGCACCGAACGGGCTTTCGTGATCCTGGCTTCACTGCTGTAGCTCCCGAACATATACGTACAGTCGAACACAGATCTGCTGGAACACGTGCCGCTCGAGGCGATGCAGCAGCATGGACCTCAGGGGGCCACCTCTCCTTGTGCTGCCGCCGGCGGGGTCTGCCCTTGCCTCCGCCCTCCGCAGCGCCGTGGTGGAGCCCCTCCTGGACATGCTGGGCGCGAAGCGCATCGGCGACAGCGAGGAGGGAGGGCGCCGGTAGAGTTGAGTCGGGCTTGTCCCTCTACAGGGGGGATATTCAAAAATAGTCAACAAATAGTCTGGGGACGATTTCCTGACTATGTTTGACAATTTTGGAGTAGTTTTGGGGTATGTTTTATCTTTCATCCCAAATCCCCCTGCAGGGGGACAGGCCCGACCTAACAGTCGAGATGGAGGTCAGGGAGAGTGGTCGGCGAGCACCAATTTGGGAACGGGAGATGCCCACGTAGGCATAGACTGGGCCCTCCAGGCGGCGCTGGACCCTCCAGGCGGCGCCTCCAGCGCCGTCCCTGGCACGCTCCGCCCGCCAGGGAGGGGGGTCCAGCGCCGATCCAGGGTCGGAGATGGCCAGGACCCCAGGTGAGGGGACCCAGTTAGTTGTAGGGCCCCGGAGCTTTTGAATTGGTCAGAATCACTAAACCAGGTTTGCCATAGCTGGTGTTTTTTCGGGTGACGGCAGTTCCGGTTAGTGGAAATGGGACAGGGGGGGCGCCCCCCGTACAGATCACTAAACCAGGTTCCACTAAACCCAGTTCTGCCAACGCCCGACAGGGAATCGTTTGCCGGCCTGTCTTCCAGAAGTCCGACCTGCAGGGGCAGGGTTGATCGCACGGGGCCAGGACAAGGATACTCAGGAGGGAAAAAACACACAGACACAATTAATTGTCGATCCCCCAGAAAGTATGGGAAAATATGGGACGAGGGGGGAAAGACAAAAACGCAGAAAATATGTGAAAATATGCGGAGTATTTTTATTTGTGTGTACTTATTTGTGTGTCCCAGGGCCCCTTCAGATACATCCGCCGTTCCAGAGCGGTCTGGGACGCTCTCAGAGCGCGCTGGAGCGCTCTGAGAAGGCCGCGGCGCCCGAGACATCCTCCAGAGCCGCCGGATCTCAGAGATTTTCTCGATTCATCCTCACCCGATTCTGGCTTCGTCCTGGTTTCGTCTCAGTTGAGGTGTGGTTCTTAAAAATACTGGTGCGGACGTGACCTTTCGGAGTTCCGCGTTGTGGACCCTTCCCTGGCGCGCGCATCTTCGTCCAGGAGAGGCGCTGGAGACGCCGCAGTGCAGCGTCACTTCAGCATCTGTCGGCGCAGACCTCCGTAGGATGATGTGTACCCAGACCCCCTCGAGTCATGGAAAAATCCCGTTGAATCCGCTTTAATCCCATTCAATTCGGTTTGATCTTGGGCTGAATCTGGCCTGATCCGATTCCATGGATCTGCAATCGGACTCAATCATCTTCATTCGTTATCACGAAGACCTCCCAAGAGTTGCCTTCTGATTGATGGCGTCGTTCCAGGGACTCCGCGCGGACCTCCGAGAGCGCACGTAGCTGTCTGTGCTTCGGCTTGTGGCGGCTCGCTGCTTCTGGCCTCGCAGGGCAGGACCCCTCATGGGGGCCGTCAGCGGTCGCGGCTCCGGGTGAGGTTCAGGGCTCCGGGGAAGAGGAACGGGGACCGTGTCGCATGATTGTGTCGATGTCGATCTTAGTCGTAGCGGCTCGAGGCGAGCGGCTCCACAACTCCATCTTCACGGTGCGTCAGCGTCAGTGAGCATCTTGTAATCGATGAAATAGCGCCGACTCAGCGTCGATTCATCGTCGATAAGCGTCGGCTAGCGTCGATCAGCGCCGACTAGCGTCGATTAGCGTCGGTCCGCAAGAGCCAACAGGATGGTATGAGAGGCTCTCATGCCACCGAAGATTCGCCCAGGGGGGGGAAGCAGGGCCCCTGGTTTTGTATGCTCGTTTCGGGGACCTTTCTTGGGCCGACCAAGCGGATCTATGCGACTCTATTCCAGCTCGAGCTCGACTCACGCCGACGGAGTTTCGACGCAGCATAGACGCATGAGTTGAGCGGGTGGATCTCTCAAGGTCCCCAGACCAAGCATCGGTCGCCCACACGTCGCCAACCGGGGCCTGGGCCCCCTCCCTCCGCCCAGGAGCGCGCGGCGTCGCCAGCGAGGGCCCGTGGCCCACCCCTCGGCGATGCACTGCCGGATTCCACGTCGAAGTTTCCCGACCAGAGTGAAGTACGCCCTCCCATTTCGTTTCCCCTCCATCCTAGGTAGGCTCCTCCTCCTCCTCCTCCTCCTCCTCCTCCTCCTCCTGAGCCCCCAGCTCTCCGAGGCCTGTCTTCCCTCGCCCCCCCCCCCGGCTCTGGGCTCAAGGCAGCAGGCATCGGCGACGCGCCGCAGGGCAGGGGGCGGAGCTCGGGGGGTGGGCGGCCTTCTGAGCGGGTGGCCTTTCGGGAGGCTTCCTGGGAGGCTTCTCCAGAAGTTTCAGGAGGCCTTCTAAGAAACCTCGGGGGCGGACAGAATCCCCAACAGTGACACGTCGATTAGTGAATTGTCCGTTTTCGGTTCTCGAGAGGGCGCCGCGGCCGTTATTTTCCAGGCTTGCGCCCGCCAGATTTGGGCCTCAGGTCGTTTCCACTAAACCACGTTTTACTAAAGGGAGGTCTGTCCATCCCCGAAAACCGCGCGTCTTCTTTGGTAGCGCAGCGGCAAGGAGCTCGTTCTCAACGTGGTGGCGGCGATCACGAACCTCTCGTACTACGACGTTCCCTCCAACTTGTTGTTCCAGGATGCCCTGCCCGCCTCGCGTTCCCCGGCCGAAAGGGTGGGAGGTCGGCAAGAGCGACAGGGAGGGCCAAAGCGAGGAGGACACGCAGCGGCTGAATTGTGTGTGTGAGTGTGTGTGTTCTGGCGGCGGAATCTATGCATCTCCGCTGCTCCCTGGCCAGGCCCGTCGTGAACCCAGGAGCAGTGTATACGCCCTCCTGGCTTGGCCAGGAGGGCGTGGCGTATGCACAGTTCCTGAGTTCAGGATGGGCCTGGCCAGTGAGCAGTTGGTATGTATAGATTTCGTCGCCCTGTGTGTATGCGTGTGTGTGTGTGTGTGTCAGAGTGTGCGCGCCACTCCTTCCTCCACGAGCTCGGGGCTGTGCTTCGTTCAAGCAGACATGTCATCCGCGCTGGATTCCGCCCGCCCTCTCTCTCGCGGAACTCTTAGGGTGCATGGTTTGCGCTTCCACGCGATTTGATGTTGGTCTCGTTTCGATCGGTTCTCGAGTACTATCCAACCGTTGATGTTGGAACACGTGACGGAGAGGCTTCAGCGGCGCAAATGGCACAGGATGACAACAAGCAGCTTTTGTGCAGGCTGTTCAGACCACTGTTGCTGGAGTCGTACAACGACGAGGCTTGCCACGGGACAGTCGAGGGATAATGGGAAGTATTCGAGATTGTGGAAGGAAAGGATGTCGAAAAGACGAGCATGTAGCATTCATGTCAGCGTACCGTAGCGTTTGCCGGCGTGTGCGCTTGTCCCCATGGAGCTCAGGAGTGTCAGGGGGCGGAGCGGCAGGTGGGGCAGATTTCCCAGCTGAGGACTCGTGGTCGCAATCCCCGCCCCAGCCCTCCCCCCCTCCTCCGCGTCGCCCTTCCGTCAATCCGCGCGTCACCTCCCCCTTCCGCCGAGAGAGAGAGAGGGAGTTGGCGGAGGACGAGGCGGGCGGGGGGACCTCGGCGAGTGGCGCAGGTCCTGCGCCCCCGCCGCCTGCCAGACGCGGCTCGGGACGCAGGTTCGAGGGCGCGGCAGAGCGGAGGAGGGCCAGCTCCTCCTGGCCGTCTTCGGGACCCCACCTGGTGTGCTTTGGGGCCGTCTTGGGGCCGTCTTGGGGCCCTCCTGGGGCCCTCTTGGGGCGGTTTTGGGGCCGCCTTGAGCCTCCGGAAGCCCGAACAAGGCGAAGATGAGTGGAGACCGTGTGAAGCTGGAAGATTCAGGCTTCCTGGAGGTTCTCTTGAAGCACCTTGGAGCGTCTTGGGGACCTTGGGCTGTCTTCAGGGCGGATTGGGTCTACATTACAGCCGTCTTGGAAGAGTCTTCGGGTCATCTTCAGCTATCTCGGGGCCAGGTTGTTTCGGTTGAAATTCTGGGCCATCTTGGAAGCCATTGGGCGTCTTGGAGGCATCTTTGGAGGTCTTGGGGCCCTCCTGGGGCCGTCTTGGGGGCCTCTTGGGCCGTTCTATGGCCCTCCTGAAGGCATCTTGCGGCCATCTTTCGGGGCTCTTGGGCCGTCTCGGGCCGTCGGAAGGCCGAAAAGAAGCAAGTTCCCAAATCCGTCAAAAACCTAGGGCCAATCAATGATGTTGGCCTCTTCGGGCATTCCTGAAGGTGCTCTTGGAGGCCTCTTGGGCCGTCTTGGAGGCCTCTTGGGGGGCATCGGCAGCCGTCTTGGGCCATCATGAGCCTATAGGCCGTCTTGGGTGCATCTTGGGCCTTCTTCGAGGCATCTTGGGGCCATCTTAGCCGTGTTGGAGGCCATCTTGGCCATATTGGAGGCATTTTGGAAGCAATCTTGGACCATCTTGGCAGTCTTGGAGGCCATCTTAGGCCGTCTTGGAAAATTTGTTGGGGACGTTGTGCGCGATTGCTCGACTTTCCGGGTTGGCTGGCGCGATGGGCCGGAGCCCCAGGGTAGACTTCTTTTGGAAACAAGAATCAAAACCAAAACCGGTAGGATTTCGCACGCCAGGCACCCCTGAGGTAAGACCACAGGGGGCGTCAGATCTAGTGGTGTTCGGCCCAGCCCGCCACCGTGCTTGGGTTGTGAACCAAGGGCCTCTCAGATGTCTCCTGGGGTAACTCTTTGGAGGCTTCGTGGAGGCGCGTTTGGTGCCTCTTGGGTGTCTCATCGGGGCCTCGTTGGTGCCTCTTCGGGCCTCTTCTGAGCCTTTGCGACTTTTGGGGGGCCTCCTGGCGGTCTCGGAGGGCGTCTTGGGGTGGAGGGCTCGAAATGTCAGCTTGTACCTCCTTGCCCGAGGGCTCGGAAGCAGTCCTGCGGCGATGCTGGATGCTTGATAGGACGCCTTGAGCGCACTTCAGACAGAAGGGGTGAGACAGCTAAGCTTATTGCCAGCATCATGTACGCTAGGACTGTTTTTGGGTGTCTTGAGGCAGCTCGCGGAGCCTCCGAGGCGGCCCAGGAGGCGCCCAAGAGGGTTCCGCGACGGCCCCTGGGACCACCTTCTGCCATGTGGGTTATACTGCAAGCCTGGAATCCCACACACGCTCCGCAGGCCTCCTGAAACAAAGAACGCGCGGGCCCGGCCCAGGAGCGCCCATGCGCGCCTGGCGCTGTTTCTGCCGTGCTCCTCTCGAGAGCATTCTGACAGCACCCAGTGAACACAGAGACGTCGACGAGACCTGAGGACACTCCACGCTGCCTGCGGCACGGGGGGGTCTACATCTGTTACACATCCACCGCCTGGGGACCCGATCTCCCAGGACCCCAGGATGCGGTAGATGGATGGTCTCTCTAGGCTTCCGAAATGGGGTCCGAGTGAATGAGGCCGGACCCCATCTGGGAGGCCTCTAATCTAAGTTCGGGGGCTTTGGGGGGGGGCCGAATGCATCCATGTGCACCGCCTCCTGCGGTGTTGGGATACCGCTTCCCCAGTTGGTAGATATACATGGGTTCCTTACGTTGCATCTTCGGGGGTCCCCCCTTTATCTTCAAAAGGCAGGACGCTCATGAGGTCTCGACGCGAGCCCGACGTGGATGCGACACGGACTCGACGCGGATTTGTAGGCGGCGTCGACGCGGATCCGACACGGATAGTCGGTGTGATGGGACAGGACGGGCGAGGTGCCCCGAGGATTCAGCAGAGCAGTTTGGTGCCGTTTCCCTGCCCAGGCGCTGATAGAGACGGCCAGAGCGCTCGGCAACCTCTCGCGCCACGAGGGCGTCGGGCAGTGCATGGCAGGCGGGCCCGCCCGCTCGCTCCATGCGCACGGCGAGAGAGAGAGAGAGAGAGAGAGGCCCACCGCCACCGCCGCGGAGCTCCGAGTGCGCCGCCGGCGTGCTGCTCCCTCCCCCTCCGTCGCCTTGGTGTGCATGTTTTCCTCGGCGAGGACCACTGAGAAGCAGCCTGGACCATCTGGCGAAACTGTACGCGCACGAGGTCGACACACACACACACACACACACACACGCACGCACGCACGCCCGCCCGCCCACGCACGCACGCACACGCACACGCACACGCACACGCACACGCACACGCACACGCACACGCACACGCACACGCACACGCACACGCACACGCACACGCACACGCACACGCACACGCACACGCACACGCACACGCACACGCACACGCACACGCACACGCACACGCACACGCACACGCACACGCACACGCACACGCACACGCACACGCACACGCACACACGCACACACACGCACGCACGCACGCACGCACGCACGCACGCACGCACGCACGCACGCACGCACGCACGCACGCACGCACGCACGCACGCACGCACGCACGCACGCACGCGCACGCACGCACGCACGCACGCACGCACGCACGCACACGCACACGCACGCACACGCACACGCACGCACGCGCACGCGCACGCGCACGTGCACGCACGCGCACGCGCTCGCGCACGCGCACGCGCACGCACACGCACAGCACGCGCACGCGCGCACGCACGCACACGCACACGCACACGCACACGCACACGCACACGCGCACGCGCACGCGCACGCACACGCGCACGCGCACGCGCACGCGCATGCACACGCACACGCACACGCACACGCACACGCACACGCACACGCACACGCACACGCACACCCACACACACACACACACACACGGGAAAGGAACCCCCGAGCGACGTCGAGTTCTTCCGTCCTCCCCGCCCCTCCCCTCCCCTCCCCTCCTTGCCTCCCGCCCGCCTTCGCCCCCCTCCCTCCTCCCTCGTGTTCCTCCCCCGCTTCCTCGAAGGAGTTGGCTGCTCTTGCTCCTCGTCATCCTCTTCGTCCTCTTCCTCGGGTTCCTCGTCCTCCCCCTCGGGCTCCTCCCCCGCTCCCTCCCTCCTCCCTCGTGCTCCTCCCCCTCTACAATTACTCAATATGAATACTACTCTCCCTCTTCCCCTGATGACGTGCTGGGAGTGTTCGCCCCCCCCCCCCGCGTCCTGTTTTTTTACACAGGATTCCCGGGAGTTGGGTTTTCGCCTGCATTTTTTTCAAAATGCTGCTCTCGCTGAGGCGCCGGCCTCATTTTCGGGCCCCGCTCGTTCCGAATCGTGCTCCCGCTGCAGCGTGGGTCTCATTTTCGGATCGGTGTTTTGCCTCCGTCGTTCAGGATGGCGTTCTCGCCCCAGCGCGGGCCTCTTTCTCGCGCGCCCATCCGCCCGCCACCACCGCACCGCGCCCCGCCCCGCCCACCGCCACTTCAACCCACCAACGCACGCACGCACGCACGCACGCACGCCACCACGCGCACACGCACACACACCACCACCAGCACACCACACACCACACGCACATCGCGCACACGCGCACACGCGCACACGCGCACACTCGCACACGCACACACACACACACCACCACCACCACCACCGCCACACGCACGCACACCACGTCACACCACAGCACACACACGCACACACGCACACACACATACCACCACACCACCACCACCACCACCACCACCACCACCACCACCACCACCACCACCACCACCACAACCACAACCACAACCACAACCACAACCACAACCACAACCACAACCACAACCACAACCACAACCACAACCACAACCACACACACACGCACGCACGCGCACCACCACCCACTACGCACGCGCGCGCGGAGCCACAGGTCCGCTACGACACGCGTCCGCGGATAGAGAAAATCAGCGCCATGGTAAGGGATGGGAGGGAGGGGTAGGACGTCAGATATGACGCGAGCGCACATAGCTTGTCCCCGCCCCTCCCTTCCTCCCCTCCCCCCCGCCCCCCCTCCTCCTCGAAGGGGTCTCGGCAGCCCCTGCTCCCTGCGCGAGCCTGCCGCCGACGACGAGAGCTTGGGTCGAGGGCTCCCACCCTTGCGGCAGGGGGCCCGTCGCCGCAGATGTCCACAGTGCGCCGACGGCAGGGCCAGGCACGAGAATCTGTTCAACCTGCCCCTCGCTCCTGCCCCTCCGCTCCAGCGGAGGCCCTGCTCCCGCAGTCTGCTTCGCCTCCTCCTTCTTCTTTTCGTTCGTCTCCTCCTCCTGTGCGTCATCCTCGTCATGTTTCTTCTCCTCCTCCTCCTCCTCGTCCTTTTCCTTCGCTTCCTCTTCCTGCTCCTCCTTCCCCCTTTCCTCATCGCCACCCCGCTGGTTTTCCTCGTGAACCTGCCCTGCCTCCTGGCGGGGTCAAGTCGATTTTCTTCGGCGACCTCGCCGCCTCTGCCAGCATGCGCGCGTTCCCCGATGGCCAGATCGCGAAGCCGTTGGGGCAACCCCGTGTGCCAGATTGTTGGGAGAACCCCGCGGGCCGCTGGGGCGCAGGAGCAAGCCGTCGGGACAACCCCGCAGGTCTCGAGCTGGGCGCCGCCGCGTTCAGGCGGGAAGCAACGCGATGCCTAGCTCTGCCGCGAGCTGCTCCGCTTCAGCCCTGGGGCTCGCAGCCCTCTTGTCAATCGCCCCGAGCGCCTTCCGCAGGGGCGCTGGCCGACCGCCAGAAACTGTCGCGAGGGCGGCCGCCGGACCAGCACGTTCCGCATGCACGTGGTGAGGGGGAGCAAGACGCAAAAGCGCAGGCACCGTTGCTCGTCCGACACGCCCGTACGGCCAGCGTCCTCATCCTTGGCTCAGTCGTTGTTGGCGCCCTTGCGCCGCGTCTGGCTTTACGACAGCGTAGAGGTGAGGTGCGGCGCGTGCGTCGGGGCGAGCCCCGAGCGGCGCACGACGTGAGGCCCCGAACTTTGCCAGCGGAGCTCTTGCTCGCGGGCCTGAACATCGGCAAGTTTCTCGCCCGCGCCGCATATTCGCCGTCGTCGTCAGCGCCTTCGGGACCGTGTAGCACCAACTCGGCGACGTCCTGGTAAATCTGGAACTTCTCAAAGCCGTGCACCTTCAGCCATGTTCCCTGCGGTAGGACACGGGGGAGAAAGAGCCAGTCTTGCGCGACGAAAGTCTTCGTATTCCCATGTGGTGGAACTCGACGGACATGATGGTGGCCCGTCATTCGCGCATGAGCCCCAAGTTCTTCTTCAGCTCTTCTGCGCGACCGTGAACTGATCGTTCATGCCGAAGTGTTTTGGCAACGCGCCATGGATGTCCCCCGTTCTGTGCTGTTCGTGACGTTCAGGAGGCGCCGGTCCGTTTCGGGGTCGCCGTGGAAGGGCGGCACGCCCGCCCATGGCGTGCAGGAAAACCAGAAGCACGCTCAGGCGCCGCGCGTCGCGACGAGCGCGCCCCCGCTCGTGACAGCCTCACGATTTATCCTTGTTTTGGGGTGCTCAAGGGCTCTCTGCTTGGTGGAGATGACGACGGCCCGCCCCCGAACTGCCAGCATGAAGTGCGGGCCCCGCGCCCGCCTCTGCGAGAGCAAGTCGCAAGTCGCTCGCGGACGAGGGCCCTGCTCGTTGCATCCTCAAAATTTGCCCCTCCTGGGGTGTTCAAGAGCTGTCCATCCTCCTCGTCCTCCTGCCCCCCGCCTTCCTCCTTCTCCTCCTTCCCCTCCTCTTCCTCCTCCTCCTCCTCCTCCTCCCTCCTCCTCCCTCCTCCTCCTGCTCCTCCTTTTTCAAGAAGTGCGATGCCCGATTTTTTTGGGCGTTCAAGCGCTATCTGCGCCTGGTCGATTACTTCGGTGGCCCACTCGTATTGCAAGCATGCGATCCGGGTCCCATATAAAGAGGGGGTTTCCGCCGGACAGGTCCAAGGCAAGTCGCCCACAGGCGAGGACCCCGCTTGAGACATCGTCGCGACGTGCCCCTTCCGGGGCATTCAAGTGCGATGATGTCGAATGTATCCCGATGGCTCGCTCGAAGGACCAAGATGAACCGAGGGCCCCAAAAAGAGAGGGCTCCCGCTTGAGACTCCCTCGCAAAGCGTTCACAGGCCAGGCATGCGCTGGAGTGTTCGTCCATGTCGGTGTGTGAGCATACGAATGCTGGTGGTGATGCTGGTGCTGCTGATGATGATGGCCGTGATATAGGTAATTATGTGAGTGTCGTCGACTGGTGGTTATATGGTGCGATGACGCGGGTCGACGGTCATGGTGTGTTTATGATGGCGATGATGGTGGTGATAAGCATGATGGTGATGGTGATGATTGAAGAAAGCTGGGGTGGGTGTTGGGTGTATGACGGAGGATGATGCGGATGGAAGAGGAGAGGGGGACAGAAGGGGGTGAGGTGAGACTGCGCGGGGGGGGCAGAGAGAGCAGTCTCCACATTTAGGATGTGGGGAACAAACCTCCTCCTTTCCCGCTTCCCTCCTCCCCCTCGTCCTCCCCCTCATCCCCTCCTCTGCTCCCGTGCTGCAGGGGCGCCCGGAGCTTCTGGCACCGGGCGGGGTCTCCCAGGCACTCCCACGCCTCCCAGACGGTCCCAGGCGCTCCCAGACGCTCCAATCCCTCTCCAAGCGCTTCCAGGCTCGCCGTCGCCACAAGCAGCAGCACCCACATTTTCACATTCGCCATCCTCGTCGCCGCAAGAGGCGTCAAGGAGCAGATACTTTCAGATCTCGTTGGCGCGTTCAGATTGTTGAGGAGGTCGGTCCTATGGGAAGGGTTTAGGGCGGGAGGGGCTGATCCGCGCAAGCTCTTGTGATCGTAGCCCTTGCAGCCTAACGCTCCAACCTTCACATTCTAACCCTAGCGCGCTAACGCACCAAACCGACCCCCCCCCCAGCTCGAAGCCCCTGACACTTACACTGTAACCCCAGCGCTTTCGACCTAACAGCCTAACCCTAGAACGTAATCAAAACACGGCCTACTATATGCCAGGGTTCACCCCGGCCCACCCCGCTTGCCGCCGAGCAGGCGAGGGCCAAGGGGTTGACCCCCCCTGTTATGGCGCAGGCGGGGGGAGTGGAAGTGTTCGTTCGCATCAGCCCCCTTCGTCTTGTTGCAGGTCCTCCATTGGCCCCTTTTGTCCTTGCGGGATTGGTTTAGGGGTGGCATCGACCGCTCTGCCCAGAGCCCCGACGTCGTGATGTTCTCAAAACGTGGACCTTCAGAGGTCTCGACCTCTTCCCGAACAACGCGTTGTTATGTTGTTCGGATCCTGGGCCCCAGAGGCGCTAGAGGACATAACCATAAACGTTCGGAGTTCCGCGCTGATTAACTGGGTCGGCGCTGAGCTGCCCCCTCCAATCCGGCGCTGAGCGCGCCAGGGGCGGCGCAAAAGGCGCCGCCACGGGGGGTGTTCCAAATCCCTTAATAATCGACCCCTCCCCCAAAAAATGGACCCCCCTCAAAATGCGACCTGATATTCCAGACCCCCTTTTTCGACGGGACACCTGAATATTCCGGACACCCCTTCAGCAATGTAATTGAGGGGCGTTTGCGCAGAATATTGCTTTCGCGCTGGAGGCGCGAGCCATGAGATTGTTATCGCTGCCCTGATTGATGTCGATGATGGTGATGATGAGGATGATGATGATGACGATGATGATGATGATGATGATGATGCTGATGATGATGATGATGATGATGATGATGATGATGATAATAATGATAATGATAATGATGCTGATGATGATGATGATGATGATGATGATGATGATGATGTGGGTAATGATGATGACGATGAAGAACAAACTGATGATCAAGATGCTGAAATGCATCGAAAACAAGAAGTTGACCAAAGGGTTCCAAAAGGCGCCTGAATAACCCGATTCCTCTTAAGCTCCAATCCAAAGAAAGCGCCGTAATACACCGGACCCCCCATCTACAAAAAGGCGCTTTAGAAAATTTGACCCGGGGGACAAGTAATTAGGGATTTTGAGTATAGTACCGACCTGGAACATGCATGCGGACCACCATCAATCTCATGGTCATGCAATCCTTCTTCTACTTCTTTCTCTACACCCCTGAATAGACCTCAGGTGCGAAGAAGAGATGGGTTCATCAGCGCATCAGTGCGCGGCAAGAAAAATGAGGGGCAGCTGCATGCGGGAGATCTCATTGCTCGAACCATGATATACGCCTCCCTTAGTCCTCTCATTCCCCAATCGACGCCTGGTGGCTTTCGGGCCTCCAGCAGCCGTTCGGGACGAACCAGGCACCTCTGGACAGCTGCCGGCGAGGTGCCTTTGATGGAAAGCATCCCGAAGTGAGAAGATCACCAAGAAACAACTAAAGCTTCTCCCCACCTCCGCCTTCTCGGGGGTTGCTACAGGTCCTCCTCGACCCAAGATGGCCCCAGCTATTCGCTCATCTTTGAAGCCCCTGGAGCCACTCAGACCTCGTGAAGTGTGCTCCCTGGTCTCATAAGCAGCACTTGAGCCCGTGGGGAGCACTGGGAAGCACTTGGGAAATCTGGGCGCGTCTGGGAGCACTTGGAAGCCCTTGCGACGTCTGGGGCCCCTCTGAAGATCAGCGCGGGCGCACCGAAATTATGTCCGTTTACACAGGATGGTAAGAGTAGGCTCGATGTGAGGATCCGCGCACGGGATCGCGACGGTTAAGTGGGTCTGCGAATCAGCGGATATGCAAACGCCTGTCTATTATGTATCGTATGGTGAGCGTGGGTCGCTATGATGATTAGCCAGTGTCCACCAACTCGTATTTGTTGCCTGGTATCGTAGGGGGTGGGTGCGCGCGAAGATCAGCAGATGTGCGTCGACTTCGTGTTTTTTGTGTAGGATCGTGAGTGCTGTGTTGGGTCGCTACGAAAAGAAGCCAGTGTCCACCACATTGAACGTTGTGCAAGGGGACGTGAAGGTCGGTCGGGTGTGAAGACCAGTTGATGCGCGCCGACTGCTTTTTGTTGTAGAGGTTGTTGAGTGTTGGGTTGTTGTGAAGACCAGCCGATGTCTACCACATTGCGTTTGTTGCAAGGGATGGACGGCTGGGCCGCGGCCAAAGGCTGGCTTGGGGGCGGTATGGGGGCGGTGCGGGGCTGGCCGCGGCAGCGAGTCAGGGCTATATAATTGTAGGAGTCGGGGACTGACGATTGGGGTCAGGGAGGCTAGCGTGTGATGACTAGGGCGGTAGGTTTAGTATGTTAGGGTCAACAGGTCAGGGTTCAATGGGTGGGTAGGGTGTAAGGGTGCAAATGTGGGGGGGGCGTTATAACTTAAGGGTCAGGGGAGTTGAGATTTGGTGTCAGGGCGTTCGGGTATGTACAGATACGCTGGGTAGAGTTTGGGTTAGGTGTTAGGTTGTATTACGTGTTAAGGTCAGGGTGCGAGGGGTAGGGTGTTAGCTCTATGGGGTTAGCATTAGGGCGTTAGGGTGTTAGGATATTCGGGTCAGGGCGAGTAGGGGTAGGATTCACTGTCCTTCCCACCATTTGTGCATTTGCCCAGGACGGCAGGGTGTGGCATTAGTGCGCACCGTTGGAGATGCTTCGGCCCAGGTTTTTGAGGCGGCCCCGCGCGCCCGCGGGCGCAGATGCTTTCGTTGATCGCGCGTCCGTCACATCCCCTCCTTCATCCTCCGTTCATCTCGTCCTCCTCGTCCTCCTCGTCCTCCTCCTCCACTTCCCATCCCCCTTCACGATCCCGGGGTGCCCAGGGTCGTGCGACCGCGTATGTCAGTGGAGTTGGCGCTCTCTCCGTTCTCGGCGCGCATCCACACACAGAAGACGGGCGCCGCGTGGACACGGCGGCAGCGCCAACGCGGGCGTGCAGGGTTGGGAAGCCGCCGGGAGCACATGCCGTCCTGGAGTTGTGTGTTCGGCGCTCTCGGCCTCCCCAGGCCCCCGGGACCGCCTCAACAACGACGGAGCCCATGCAGCCACACGTCGGGGGCCGTCCGTGGCATCCCAGCCTTCCTCGTTGTGGAGTCGTGGGGTTGCGGCTGCACGCGCAGCGACTCTATCCAGTAGTGTTCAGTCGGGCGTGTCCCCCTACTGGGGGACCTTCGACAAAAAAACAAAAATCCCCCCTAAAATAGTCAAAAAATAATCCCAAAGTAGTCAGGGGACTATTTTTTGAGTATTTGTTGGCCTCTTTGGGGTATTTTTTATTTTCCGTTGAAAATCCCCCTGTAGGAGGACAGGCCCGACGTAACAGCAGTGTTGGAGTTTGTTGGTTCTTGGCCCACACACAGCACAGAGAGCCTCGCAGTTCTTCGCGCGCCCCACCTGCATCCCCGAGCAGCCTTGGCCACGCGGGAGCCGATCCGACGTGCAGGCAGGCACGCGGGGGCCGGTGTCGAGGTGTCAGCGTTGGGTTGGCATGCGTGTACAGTCGGGGCGCTGAAGAAGGAACCCTTCTAGTTGGGGAGGGGCTCCGTCGCCGTGTCCTTTGATTGTTTCCCAGCTTGCCTTAGGTTTTCCTTAGGTTTTCGATGGGAAATCGAACTTTAACTGATGGGACAAATGGGCCTCGTTCCTTTTTCAGGGTTCCTTGGGTCAACGTCCCGACTGTAATGGTGCGCGGGCGTGCCCGCCTCCCCTTGCGCAGGCCTGCGGCTGGACGAGATCCTCGTGATCCTGCTGGACCACGAGGAGCGGAGCCTCGTGTGCCACCCCCGCTGCACGGGCCTCGGCGGGCGTCTGGGCGCGCGCCCGGGCGTCTCGGCTTCCCTCCTCCCCCTCCCGCGCCCCCTGTCGGCCTCGTTATCATCGTCCGCCGTTCGTCGTCGTGTCGTGTCTCTCTGACCTCTGTCACTGCCTCTTGCGCTGGTAAAGAAGTGTGCCACCCCCCTGCTGCACGTCGTGCTCGTTTTCGGCCTGACCCGCATCTGGGAGCCCTTGGCGCACCGGTTACCCTTGCGTCGGAAGTGCTGGCCCTTGGGCGGTTTGCCTGTCTCGCCAAGCTTCGAGTGCAGAGTTTGAGTCATGCCGAACTGCCAACGTCGGATGGCAGTGCCTGCTTGTCCTAGCTTGGGTCCTTGGGGCCAAAACAGGAGGAGGAAGAGGAGGAGGAGGAGGAGGAGGAGGCAGAGGAGGAGGAGGAGGAGGAGGAGGCAGAGGAGGAGGAGGAGGAGGAGGAGGAGGAGGAGGAGGAGGAGGACGGGGATCGGTGGCGAGCCCGAGGGGAAACGAGAAGGGGCGGGGCCGTCTCTCTTCCCTGGCGGCTCGGAGGGCCTCGGGCCCTCCGGGAAGCCGAGCCGTCCCCGAGGACAGCCGTCGAGCCCTGTTTGGGGGGCACGTGGCAGTGCGCGTCGCGCACAGCCCGTACTCGACGTCCGTTCCGTTCCGTTCCGCTCCGCCGAGGACACACGGAACGTCTCCGAGAGCCGCAGGGTTGCTGAGAGGCCCCGCCGCCTTCTGAGAAGGCTCTCTCCCTCTCCGGTCCCTAAGACTAGGGGGCCACATGCGAACCCTACCCCTACCCCCCACGATTTCTGAGGGGGGATGGGGGAGGCGAAGTGAACCCAGCCCTACCCCTCAGAAATCATGGGGGGTTGGGGTAGGGTTCGCATGTGGCCCTGTATAAGGCGAAGCCAGGACGTCTGGCGCGTCTGAACAGCAGGCAGTGCGAGATAGGACTTCTCCCTCTCACTTCCCCCCTCGGGGCTCGCCGCCGAGGCTCCCATAGGTAGCGATAGGCTCCACGAGGCTCCTCGGGGGCTTCTCGGAGAAGGCCTGGAGAGCTCCTCGGGAGGCCCGAGGCCGAGCCCTCTGAGACGGCCCGCCCTCCTGCCTCCCCTCCTCGCTCCCGCACAGACGCACAAGCATGCCGAGCTCCGCGCCGGCACCGACCCCAGGGACCTCTCCCCCCAGCCTCCTCTGCTACCTTGTGACGCTAAGCCGCGCCAGACGCCCCGAGGCCGCGGCCTCGCCCACCCGGTCTTAGCTGGGGCCGGACGGCGTCCGCAGCGGTGGTCGTATCTCGGACAGTCGGCCCGGATTAGTAGGTCGACCCTGCCACATCAAGGGTACCCTTTAATTTTGTGTCTCGCGACCCGTGCCTCCTGCACTCCTATGGCAACGTGGCCCTCGGAAGGGCCTTGTGTCCTCTCGCGTCTCCTCTCCAATCAAGTCCGACTGTACAGTGCCGTTTTTTATACATGCTCCGCGTGCGGATCATGTATTAAAAATGCAGGGGGTAGTTTCTAAAACAACGATGAGTTCATGCATACATGTATTCATAACTTAATCATGTATTTAAAAAGATACTTCTAACAATCCTATGCATTAAAAGCTGCCCTGTATCGTATCGGGTCCCCCCCGGGCGTGCCGCCGGCCCCCCGCAGGTACTTCGTCTGCGGCATATTGGTCAACCTCGCGGGGGCCCACCCCGAGTGCACCGCCCGGCTCGTGGGGGCGTGCCCGCTGATACAGAAGCTGGGGAAGGCCCTCCTCGCTCGGGGCACGGCAGGGCTCGCCCTCGCCCTCGCCCCGGAGGAGGAGGAGGCGGAGGAGGAGGGAGGATGAGGAGGAGGAGGAGGTGGTGGTGGTGGTGGTGGAGGAGGAGGAGGAGGAGGTGGTGGTGGCTGTGGAGGAGGAGGAGGAGGAGGGGGAGGAGGAGGAGGAGGAGGAGCAGGAGGAGGAGGAGGAGGAGGAGGGAGGAGGAGGAGGAAGAGGAGGAGGAGGGGGACGGAGAAGGAAGATGTGACCTGATACATACAGGCTCGCCTCCTCGGCCTCCTCCTTCTCCCGGCTTCTCCCCCGCCCCCCCCCTCGCGTCCTCCCACCCCTACGCGTTCTCTGGCCCCTCGGCGTCAGCTTCGACCCGCTCGGTGTTGCTCCCGATGCTCCGGCGATCCGGTGTGGCCCGACGCTTGCTTCCCTCGAGGGGCTGGGGTGTCCTGGGGGCGGCGGGTCCTCAGGGTGTTGGGCCGCTCTTCCGAGCGTGAATTACCTACTCCGGATCTCATAACAATGGGGGGGGGGGGGTCTGGTTCTGGGGGGGTTCACGGGCTTCGTCAAACACATTTGTGGAGGGGTCTCGATGTTGGACCTTTTGTTGCCTTTCTTTGGGGAGGGTCCGTCAAACACTTTTTTGACCCCCCCCCACTATCATGAGATTTGGAGTACCCCGCTCTCGCTTCCAGGCAAAACCAAGTCACACCACGCGCCTCCTCGTCAAGCGGCCTGACCAGGACAGGCCGCAGCTTGGCATCGCTTGGTATCTCTTGGAAGCGAGGTTGGTCAAGAGCGAGGTAGGTTTATTTGTCCCCTACTTCTCGAGCTCCCGTGGCCCTCCACGGGCCCCGGGGAGCGTCGAGGAACGGCTCACGATGAGAAGCGGATTTGGGGGGAAGCCCCTGCGGGGTCCAGGACCCGTTGCCGTCTGGGCCTCCCAGATGGGGTCCGAGTAACGTCGTCGTCGTCGTCGTCATCATCTTCGTCGATGTCGTCGCCTCCTCGCGGTCGTCATCGTCGTCGTCGTTGTTGTGAGGCGGGTGCCGCGGGTGGGACCCTGTCCATTAATAAGGTCGTTCGGATCCAATTATTGAGGGGGGATTCTAAAGGCCTACCGCGGTTAGATGCGATCAGAGGATGGTGCCGTACCGTTGATGCATCAGCGATGCGGCTCGATGGAGCTCGATTGTCTCCACGCCGATGTTGCCGATGCACCGCCTACGTCGCCAGTGTATCGCCGATGCATCGGTGATACATCGACGATGTTCAGTGATCCTCCGACCCCATCTTGGAGGTCCCTATTCCCTCATGTCCTCTCGTTCCCCCCATCGCTCTCCTCCTCTCCGCGGAGAGGGTTCAAGGATATCGATCTGTAACGTAAACCAGTTGGTTCCTCTTTCGGCATTCAGAGATGTCTTAGTACATGTGTGTTCTGACCCTTCCCTTCCCCCTCTCGTTTTTTCCCCCGCTTCTCTCCTTCTCTCTTCTTCCCTCTCTTCTGTCATCTCCTCTTTTCTGTCCGCTCCTGTTTCCTCAGTTCCTCCTCTCCCCTCTGCTCTCTCCTGGATCAAATCAACAAGACAAGGTGGGAGTACTTGGACAGGTCATCAAGGAACATTAGTCCCAAGGCGCTCCTCGGCAGAGTCTACTATGGTGGTTTATCAGGCAACGTCTGGGGTCCGTCCTCCAGTTCGCCTCCCGGTCGCCTCGCCTCTCTTCCCCCATTCGCCTTGCCTCTCTTCCCTGATCCTGCTCTCCGTCGTTCTCCGCGTCGCCCTCGAACCCTCCTGCGTCGCAGCCGCAGCCGGCAGGGAGGACGCGTCGTTAAAGCAGGTTCCTCGCGGCGGCGATGTTGGCGCGGCGGTCCGAGGCTGAGGGCCGCTGGCGGCCTGACAGGGCTCTTTTTGATTCCTCCGATTCGGTTCTGTTCGACTTCGATGGCTTCCGACTCCGCTTCGACTCGACCTGGGATTCCGACGTGGGCTCCGATTCCTCAACGGTGGCCCATTAGCCTGCCGATTTCTGCCGATTCGACTTCTCCCAACTCGGCTGCCGATTTCCGCCGATCTCATTCACTTCGATCGCCGATCCGACTTGTCGATTCGATTTTGGGCTCTCCTGCATTCTCAGGGTCAACGTCAAGGGGGGATCGGCTCAGGTGGGAACGCATCGACCCCCCAATCGCCTCCCCTCTCGCGGAAGAAACAACGGCATAGACATGAATTTTCGGCGCTCCGCGCGGACTTCTTGGGTCCGCGCTGGGCCCCTTCGGCGGCGCCTCCGGCGCCGCCGCCCCTGGCGCGCTCCGCGCGCCAGGGAGAAGGGGTCTGGCGCAGACCCAGGAACTCCGCGCGGAGCTCCAAGAGTTGATGTTCATGCGTTTTTGTTGTTCTTCTGCACCCCTCGCCGATAGGAGACCGATGGCCCAACCCGCCCAGGAACGAGCGGATTCGTTATCGGGGGCCCAGCGCCGGTCTATCGGCGATGCCTCGCCGAGTCCAGCTTGATGTTTCCCCCCTTTGACCCGTTCCCCCCCTCGCGTTCCCACTCACATCTTGCGCCTCTGGATAGCGGAGGCCGCTCAAGACTGAAGGATCGACGCGGTGTCGGAAGCCAGCGCCCGCGTCGGTACCGCAGGAACCTGGAGGTCTCTGCCCATCGGATCCGACGAAAGGAACAGGAAGGGGGATTGGGAAGGGCGGGGGACGAGAGCTGCTGCGTGCAGCTGGCTTCGGCCCCGTCGCGCTGGGCGCTTCCCTCCTCGCACTGGCGCGTCTGGCGCCAGGAGTTGACGGCAAAAGCCGCTGCGAGAGCTGACTCGCCAACGCACCTGTGCTATCCCTTCATTAACCCCTTCTGCTACCCCAGAGCACGAACCCAGCGGCCGGGAGCTTTCCAGAAGCCCGCGGGGACCTATGGAGGTCCGGTGTGGAACGAACCGGAGGCGAAAGATTGGACGACCGACGCGGTGCCGGAGGCGAGCATCCGCGTCGGCGCCGCAGGCGCCTGGAGGCCTCCAGAGGTGCATGGAGCTCCTGCAGAGGCCAGCGGGGACCTCGAGAGGCCCGGCGTGGGCCTCGGCCGCCGCCCCCCCTGCAGTCAGGCGGTGGACTGACCTCCTGCCCTGACACGTCGATTGAGGAATTGGCCGTTTTCAGTTCGCGAGAGGGCGTCGCGGCCGTCATTTCTGCGGGTCCAGGTCCGCCGGTTTCGGTCCCGGGCCGTTTTCACTAAGGGGAGGTCGACTAAAGGGAGGTTTGTCCACCGCCGATGCAGCCCCTCACGTCCGATCCGGGCCCAGTGGTGCGGGGGCTCCCCGGAGGCCCGCGGGGGCCTCTGGAGGACCAGCGTGGGCCGCGGGCGGGCCACGCGAGCGGCGACCTTCGCGGGGCCGGCACGAGGGGAGCCAGCCGTGCCCCGGCCCGCGCGCGCGCCCCCGCGGAGACCGGGGAGGGAGCCGCGGGAGGGCGGAGGGCGGAAGGCAGAGGGGTAGTGGCAGAGCGGAGGAGGAGGGCGGAGGAGGAGGAGGAGGAGGAGGAGGACCAGAGTAAGCCCAAGAGTCATCAACGATGTTGGAATGAACCCTCCCTCCAAGCTCCCTCTTCATGGGCCCCTGCAACGGTTCATTTCCATTGAGAGAACTGCCTCGTTGGAGGACAGCCGTCTGAAGACCCTGAAGCATGCCAGAACATTGTTCTTGGGATTTCAACGCCGCGGATCAACTGACTGCTGCGTCTTGAAGATCTGGACTCGTGCCAGAACGCCATGTTGTAGACTTCAACACCGCGAACCAACATAACTGTTGCACCCGCATAATCTTGAATCCTTCCAAAACACCATTTCTGGTATGCTGATCATGGGATTCCGTGAAGCTCTGCTAATAAAAAACGAATGTTCGCGGCGCTAAGGCGAGAGCCACATTTTGAAAATGAGCCGCCCTCAATTTGTGAAGCTCTTGCAATTTCTTCTTGACGGACAAATGTGCGCGGCGCCGAAGCGAGAGCCACATTTTGAAAACGACCCGCCTTCAATGCGTGAAGCTCTTGCAAATGTTTGCAACGAATGTGCGCGGCGCTAAGGCGAGAGCCACATTTTGAAAACGATCCGCCCTCAATCCGTGAAGCTCTGGCAATTGTTTCACCGAATGTGCGCGGCTCTAAGGCGAGATCCACATTTTGAAAACCACCCGCCCTCCCTCTGTGAAACTGTTGCCACTTTTCAACCTTCAGAGGCATAAGTGGTGAGGAAAGCTCAGGCGAAACGCCCGGCCCGCCCTGAAAACTGGCCTCGGGGTGCGACAGGGAGAAGTTTAGCAGGAGGAAGAGGAGGACGAGGAGGAAGAGGAGGAAGAGGAGGAAGAGGAGGAGGAGGAGGAGGGCGGAGGAGGAGGGAGGAGGAGGAAGGGCGGAGGAGCCAGGAGCAGCAGCAGGAGGTGGAGGGTGGAGCGGCAGCAGGGCGGGGGGAGCCAGGAACGCGACCAGCAGCAAGAGGAGGCGGGGGAGGAGGGGTGGCGCCGCTGGCACGCCCGAGCGGGCGCCCGCTTCGCGCCCTCCCCCGCCGTTCTGCAGCTGCTGTGCGACATGGGCGCCGAGGACGACGTGCAGATGCAGGACGTCGCCGTGAAGGCGGCAGCCTCGCCGGCGACGGCGGCGGCGACGGCGTCGGCAGCCACGGTGGCGGCGCCCGCCTCGGCGGCAGCCACGGCGGCGCCGGCGCCGGCGAAGGGGGCGCCTCCAGCGTCCAGCGGCGGCCGGGCCGACCGCCTGCGCACGCGCGGCGCCTGCGCGCGCCGGAGGCGCAGGCCGCCGCCACGGGTCCTTCGGGGGAGTCGTAGACGGAAAAAAAAATCTGGGGGGGAAACACATAGACACAATGAATCGTCGATTCCCAAGAAAAATTAGGAAACCATGGGAATTGGGCGGGAAGACAAAAAACCCGGAAATATAGGGAATCCTTCATTTGTGTGTTTTTTTGTGTGTCCTTGGCCCCCTTGAAAAATGGCATGTGTGAGCATAAGCTGTCGGAGCTCTGCGCGGACTTCTCGGATCTGCGCTGCGGCGCCTCTGGCCTGGCGCCGCCCTTGGCGCGGGGAGCGCGCCAGGGAGGGGGCAGGCAGCGCAGATCCAAGAAATTCGCGCAGAGCTCCAGAAGTCTATGTTTAGGTCGGGCGTGTCCCCCTACAGGCGGATTTGGGATGACAACTGAGAAGTACCCCAAAAAATAGTCAAAAATCCCCAGGCTGTTTTTGAAACAACTAGTTTTGAAGATTCCTCCTGTAGAGGGACAGGCCCGACTTTTAAGTCTATGCTGATGCAGTTGTTTGACCACGGAGCGCCTCAGACCCCAGCCTGCGGCCGAGGGTTTGAGGCGGCCCATCGCTGGCGCTTCGCGCCATGCACCTTAGTCCTCTAGGCTTTGCTTACTTTGGTCGCTCGCGCCATCCCTCCCTCGTGGCCTTGGAAATTTGGCACCCTCCCTGCGGTTGTTTTCGGAAGTCTTCGAAAATTCGGGCGGTCCGCGGCTCTTCCTGGGCCTCCGGGGGCTCTGGCTTCGGCGAGCAAAAAAGGGGGGAAGAGGCTCAAGTCTGGACGCCCGAAATGGGTACGGAAAGATTGGGTAATTGCAATGCCCAATAGCAGTTCCTGTTCATTTTGAGCAGGATTCGCTGTCCACGCCGCCGCGGCCTGTGTCCATTCGAGACAGATGGCCGCCTGCACAACAGCGGCCGCTGTTGGTTTGGGACAACATTTGTTGTTGGGCATTGTGACCATCTTTCCGTACCTATTTCGGGCGTCCAAATCAAGGTGTTGAGTTCGAGAAGGTGTTTCTATATTTGTTCGGCCTCCAGGCGCCGCTTTCGGGCCCTGGGACCGTGAAAAGCAGATCCAGCGTGAGCACCTACATCCAGGTCTGGGCCCAGGGACGGGTCAAGGAACCGATTTTGAGCGGATTCGCTTGTATCCATTTTCTGGACCGCTTCTTCTCGGGGCCCTTCCAGTTCAGACAGAGCAAAGGGATAACGCATCAGGAACGCAGTGAAAACGGAAAGAAATTGTGCGGGCGGGTGAGGGGGCACGCGTGAAGTTGAACATCGAGTGAACCTCGCGCCTCAAACGGCGGTGTGACATGTGCAAACAAGTGCTGGCCCGTGTTCCAGAAGCGGTCGCAGAACGTAGCCGACAACGGAAATGACGCCGCAGAAGTCACCACGAGCAAGCAACGCTCTGGTAAGGCACCGGATCCTGCAGGATCCTGCGAAGACCCCCTCTGGCTGACCCGGGTTAGCGAGCCGCTCGTGGCCGCGAGGCGGCCGCGCCTACTGGCCGACCCGGGTGTGCGAAGACCTGCGTTGCAGTTTTTTTTCCTGCATTGCAGTTTTTTGTTTCCTGTTGACCCGCCGGGTCTGGATTGACCCGGGTCAGAAGATCCCCGGCCCTCTCCGCGTTCCATGGCCCCGCGGCCACCGAGAGCGGATATGCGGGCCGGCACGTCGCCCTCTCCCTCCCAGTGAAGCGGGGCTTCTCGGGCGCCGCGCACGGCAGGCACCGCCGACGCGTGGTCCAGCCCGCCTTTGGGCGACTCGAAGACGACGAGACTGCATGAGCACAAGCTGCTGCAGTCTTCTGCTCCTGTATACAGTCAAAAACCCTAATAAGGACGCGCGACTTTGCTCAGGGTACCCTTACGTCCTTGCTCTTCCTTGCTCTTGCGTCCTTGAGGTTTTCGTCGTCCGCCGCCCCAAAAATCCCAACTTCGGCTTCCAAGGGTCTTGCGTCCTTTCCGCGCGTCCTTATCAGGGTTTTTGACTGCAGTGTATCTGTATAGTGACCCCCAGGCACCAAGCAGACACTGCCTGTCTGGGAGTCCAGGGGTCTGCAGGGGGCATCGGGAGAAGCTGGATGCGCACGGCGCGGCGGGCCTGCGCAGGAGCTGGAGAGTTGGACGTGCGGCCGGATGTCTTTCTGGCGCTCGGCCCCTTGGCTGCCAGGCGCTCCGTGTTTCCGCATGTGTCTCCAGGGCGGGGCCTCTGGATTTGGAGCCAGCTGGAGGTCTGAGATGACCCAGCATTGGTTCCCACCTGCAGGAAGGGGGGGCAGGTTGGAGGTTCTGCAGGGCCTGGCTCCGACCAGCAGGAAGGGGGGACAGGTTGGAGGTTCTGGGTTCGAGACATGTTTCATGCCTTTTCGGCCTCTGGGCGCCGTTTTCGGGCCCCAGGACCGTCAGAAACGGTTCCGGGGTGCAGAACGAAACCACCAGACGGACCCCGGGAAGAGTCCAGGAACAAATTTTGAGCGGACGTGACTCGGTGGTCCCAACCAGTCTGGACCCCCCGGCCGCCTCCAAATCCCGAGGCTCCACATGTGAAGCCAGCAACGTGTGCTGAATTTCTTTTTCGTGGCCTCATGACACCTGTACGCGGATCTTGCCCAGGCCAGTCTTGCAAGCAGGATCGGTATGTATGCGCCCTCCCGGCTTGGCTAGGAAAGCGTATCACCTCAGGAGGCTTTTAGTCATTGCCCCCCCCTGTGTCTCCAGGCGGGAAGAGAGCTCACCCCTCCTGCTCCTCCTGCTCCTACTCATCGTCCTCCTCCTCCTCCTCCTCGTCTTCCTCCTCCTCCTCCTCCTCCTCCTCCTCTCCCACTCCTGCTCCTCCTCCTGCTCCCCCTCCTCCTGCTCCTCCTCCTCCTCCTCCTCCTCCTCCTCCTCCTCCTCCTCCTCCTCCTCCTCCTCCTCCTCCTCCCCCCCCTTTCCTCCTACCTCTCTTTCCGCCCTCTTGGAGGATGTCGCCCCTCCCTTCAGGTGACACAGAGGCCCCCTGTGATTCGTGAGTGTTCTCCAGCTCGCCTGCCATGTGCTACTGGCAGAACTGCTGCTGGCGCATGGTCGGCGCCAGCGGCGACAGGGGGAGCACTTCCCAGTCAGGTTCGGTGGGCTGGACATTCTTGGGTGGTTTATCTCCCCCAGCAAGTAATCCACAGTGGGCCACCCCACATGCGAGAAGAATGGTGGGCATCTTTTCATTCGGACTACACAGGAAATGGACATCTTTTTGAGTCGCGAGTTCTCTTAAACTGGTCTTGGTATTGTTGCTGGCAGAACTGCTGCTGGCGCCTGGTCAGCGCCTGGTGAGCCAGGGAAGTCGTCTCCCACCGATGGCCGGTGGCTGGATATTCTTGGGTGGTGTTTTCGCCCAGTGAGTATGATGCACCATGAGCTACCCACACGCGAGGGGAAGTGTGAGCAAGTTCTCATGATGATTGCAACCGGATGGAGTGTCACAGGGTGGAATGTCTGAGGATCGAGTTTCTGAGCTACGATTTCCCGTGACAGCGTTCTTCAGGCATGAGTAGTATCGAGTATAGTCAGGACCCCAGGTGAGGGGACCCGGTTAGTAGTAGGGCCTTGGAGCCTCTAAAATGGCCAGAATCTTTGAACCAGGTCTGCCGTAGTTGGTGTTTTTTTTTTCGGGTGACGGCAGTTCCGGTTAGTGGAACGGGGCGGGGGCACCCCCCAGCACACATCATTAAGCCAGGTCCCACTAAGCCGAGTTCTGCCAACGCCCGATAGTAGTCCTCGTAGTCGTAATCGTAGTCGTGGTCGATGACCATTCGTAGTCGTAGTCGTAGCCGTAGTCGTATCGTGTCGTAGTCGTTAGCGTAGTCGCAGCCGTTGTCGTTGCTGCGCGGCGGGTGCCGCCGCGGGGCAATGACTATTTTCCACGACTGGTGGGGCCCCGGTGCGTCAATCAGGTCGCCGGACAGGTACTCCAGATTTCGTAATAAAGGGAGGGGGATCTCATTTCGGGGGGGGTCTCTTCCAGGCTATCTTGGAGGGCCTGGGGGGTCTGGGGACGATGCTTTGGAGGGTTCTCCCACGGGGGAGGTCCGAAATGGCTTGTCTTGGAGGGTCCAGACCCCCTCCCTTTTATTACGAAATCTGGAGTAGGCGAGAACGCGAAACTCTATCTCGAAACGTCCGCGAGGATGATGTGTTTGCCTCTTGGGGCCCTAATTGAACGTCCTCTTGTGGCGTTCCAGGGGCCTCATGGGCCGTCTCGAGGCCGGCTCGCGCCGTCCTGGAGGATCTTGGAGGGCTTCGGGGGGCCACGCTGGAGCCCCTTGTGGACACCGTCTTGGGGCCCTCTCGGGACCCTCTGCGGCCGGGCTGTCGCTCTCCGACCTCGGGTAAAGATTCACGCGGCGCACCCAGAAGCCACGCAAGAAGCCCCGCAGCCCAGAAGCCATAACATCTCGACAGCTCATTGCAGTGAACTCGAAAGGACTTGAGGACACTCCACTCAATGATACGGGAGGGTGGCGGCTATTGAACGAGGGGGGATAGAGACAGAGAGAGCGAGAGAGAGAGAGAGAGCGAGATGGAGAGTGAGAGAGAGAGATATATAGAAACGAGGGACACAGAGAAAGAGACACCGATACGAATGAAGGAACCGATGAAGAGAGGGAAGCAGCGAAAGAGTCAGAGAGAAGGAGAGAGACACAAAAAAGAAGGAGAAAGGGACAGAGAACGAGAAATAGACGCACAGCGACAGAAAGAGAGAACAACAAATGTTTAGCATGGCCGCGCGTCGCTCCGAACAGAGGACCTGGCAGACCTCGCCACCATCGGGCGGGATCTTGGCCAAGCCCTGTGGGAGGGACCCCACGGGCAGGGTCCTGGCTTTCGAGGCGCCTCGGCCGCCGTTCACCGGCGATCGAGCGGCCTCGGAGCCGACGGATGACACCCCGCCCCCGCCCTTGGCGTCGCGTAGTGGGAGGGCGATAGATGTGGGGGCAGCGAGGGCTGCCGAACAGGGGCCCTGTAGGGCCCCTGAAGAGGCCCTTTCGGGCCCCGAAGGGGCCTCTGGGGCACGAGGAGTGCAGCTTTCTTCCCCCACTGCTTCTCGCCCCCCCCATCAAGCGATACCCCTCCCCGGCCTGCCGGCCAGGTGCTGATGAACCTTGCCATGGACCCGGGAGTCGCATGGCCGCCAGCGGACGCGGAGGTCGAGCCCGATGCGCCAGGAGGAGAGCGGGAGGCACAGGGTGGGGCCTTCCCCGCCCTCGACGCCCAAGGCGTTCGGGTCACCGGCGACATTGGGCGCGTCTGTGTCCACCCCTTTGCCCCGTCTAGTGTTCCTGCAGCTCCCGTGCGGGGACAGGGAGGAGAGGGATCGGGAGGAGGATGCAAGCAGTGGAGCAGCGGCGGGACGAGGCGCGGGGGTACGGGGGGTGGGAGGGGGGATGGCTGAGAGGGGCGAGGAGGGGGGGGCGGGGGAAGGCGGCGAGCGAGGAGGGGGGAGGAGGAGGAAAGATAGCGAGCGAGAGGGATGAAGGGGGGAGGGCGCACGGAGGGACGGAGTGACGGAGGTCGGGAGCGAGCATGTCCGCACCAGCCTTGGCCGTGGGCTGTGGTGGGCGGTGTGCGGCTGCCCGCTCCCGAGGAGGTGCCCGTGGAGGTTGCCGTCGTGCTTTCGGTGGCAGGCCCATCGGGCCCACAGCACGCCGACCTCCGAGGTCTTGGGGGGCAAAGTCCAGGCGGGGGTGCTTCTGCTTCCTCTGCGCCCTGGAGCCGCTGCCAGCCCTTGGGGGCCGTACGCGTGCGGTCCAGGACGGGAAGCCACAATCCCCGTGGCCGTGTGGAGAGTCCAAGGCCCCCCCATAATGACTAAAGGAGGCGCCGGGAGGTCTGGGCGGGGGGGAGGACGACGGCGACGACGCCGAGGATTGGTACGAGGGGGGGGAGGGGCGACGAGGAATGGGGGGAGAAGGAGGAGGAAGGGAGGAAGGGAGGAGGAGGTGGGAGAGGATCGGACATCGCCAGAGGTGCACGTTGCACATGGCAGGTTTCGCGCGCGAGCGGCGCGCGCCGGGCCCCGTTATCGCTGCCAAGGGGAGTCTGTTGCACACCAGAGTGGCCCTTCGCTGGAGTGAGTCTTGGTGCGCGGCGTTTGGGGGGCGCGGGGTGGGCCAACCCCGGGCGCGCAGGCCGCCGCTGCTGCATGGCGCGCAGCGATTGGCAGGCCGCGCACCAGAGGTCAGTCTTGCCCAGGGTCACTCCTGGCGTGTCGCTGGCGAAGGAGTTCAGGAGGAGGTGGAGGGTTGGATGAGGCGGCGGAGGAGGAGGGGAAGATCAGAGGAGCGAGAATGCATGGTAACGGTACGTTCCAAGAGCCCCATGGCTTCTTGTTGTCCGGCGCGGCCAGAGACGCATCTGGAAATACGGAATGGACGAGGATTGCAGACATTTTGGATCTCTTGGCACGTTTCTTGAGTCTAGCGCATCGTTACATTGTTGTTCGTTCTGGAGAAGTCAGGGGCAGCGATAGGGGAGGAATTAGGCATAGGGTAGATGCATCGACCCCCAACCGCCCACTGATCGCCGATAGGGGCCCGATAGCCCCAACCTGCCCAGGAAGGTGCGGATTCACTACTTTATCATAAATTACTGGAGGCCAAGCGCCGATCTATCGGTGATGTATTTCTGATTCCAGGTCGATGTTCTCCCCCGTTGCCAGTGGCCCCCTATCCGTGCCACTCATGGAGGGGGAGGAGGAGGAGGAGGAGGAGGAGGAGGAGGAGGAGGAGGAGGAGGAGGCTTCCGAAGCTACCCCCCACCTGGGTAAGGGGTAACAATAAAGGTGGGCCCCACACGGCCCCGAACAAAAACCGGCCACCGCGGGTCCCAGCAGGTGTGCGAAGAGCGCACACCTTTTCACCCTCCCCATCGTGCCCCCCCCGTTAACGAACGCCTTATGATTATAAGAGGAGGGGAGGAGGAGGAGGAGGAGGAGGAGGCCACGGGGCCAGTCCTGCAAGATGCTGTGTCCGACAGGTGGCGGTTTTCGTGGCTAGGGGCCCGGGACCAGAACCCCATCGCCCGGGGGCCCCCTCTGGCGACGGAGGTGGGGACCCACTCGTCTGCCCCCGGGTTTTATGATGGGGGTAGGAAGGATGCGGAGGAGAAGGAGGAGGGCCGGGATGTGGCCGTTGGTTGCGCAGCAGCAGCCAGAGCCTCCTGCTGCGCACGCGGCGCGCCCACCTGCGCACGGGCGAGTCGCCCCTCCTCCGCGCCTCTTGTCTCTCTTCGTCTCCTTCGCCTCCCTCGTCCTCCCCAGCATCGCTTCCTCGTTTCCCGCGCTGCCGTCTCTGGTGCACCGCGCCCGCCGCACACTCGTTGCTGTGCGTCGGGCCGCCGGGGACTCGGGGCCGGGCCTCCCTTCGCCCGGGAGGGCGGCCGTCGGGGCAAAGGTTTCCCCCCCCCCCCCTGGGCTCTCGGAGGGGAGCTTTCGGCAGAACGGCGCGCAGACTGTCGCCGGGGAAGCAGCAAGGGGCATCAACATCAAAACTCCGAGGTCCGCGCAGAGCTCTCGGATCGGCGCTGGAGCCCCCTGGCGGCGCCTGCGGCGCCGCCCTTCGCGCATTCCGCGCGCCAGGGAGGTGGGTCCAGCGCCGATCCGAAAACTCCGAGCGGGCCTCCGAGTTTGAATGTTTATGCCAGTGTTCGTTCCCCTCTGCTGCAATGCCGAGTCCGACTGACCGAGAGACCTCCAAGCTCGCCGTCTCTCTACAGCCAGGACGCTGACATGTGTGACATGGGGACCGCTTCGGGTTTGGAAGGGGCTCGCTGTTCCTCAGGTCCTTCCGCGGTGGTTCCTCTGGCCCTCCTCGTGCACACGTGGCCCCTCTGGCGCCAGAGAGGGGGCCTCACCAAGCCTATATACCGGCGAGCAGGCGTGGCCCTATATGACCTTTGGGCAGGCGCTGGCGGCGGCCAGGGAGAAACTCGGAGGCCTAGGGCTCGGCACCAACACCAAAATGTCGGCGGCGTGCCTCCACCGAGGGAAGATGCTCCCAATCTCGGCGATGGTGGTACAGTGCCGTTTTTAATACATGCTCCGCGTGCGGATCATGTATTAGAAATGCAGGAATTTTGTATTAAAAGCAACGATGAGTTCATGCATACATTTATTCATGTATTATTCATGTATTTAAAATCTTATTTTTTTATATGTAGTAAAAACTGCCCTGTAATGTTCGGGCTTCTAGGTGGCCGACATTACCACCAACACCGAAATCTGGGGTCATCTTCCCCCTGTGGAGGCAACCACCCGTGTCGGTGTCGGTGCCCTGTTCCGGGCCTCCAAGGAACGCGCCGGGGGCCAGAGCAGATCGGCCCGCGGGGGGTCGGAGTTTGGGGCCTTCGGCCCCCGGGGGGCGCAGGGGGGGGGGGGGGGCTGGGCCAAGCAAGCGCGCAGGTCGCGGCTGAAGGCCGAATTCGTGTGGACCGATGGGCTGGCCCTCGCACCAGCGCTAACAGTAGGAATATTCAAAAACCACACCTGTAGACCTGTCTTGGACTGCCTAAAACCTCGACGGGAATTTAGACGCCGAGGTCCTGGTGCTATTTTTTGTTGAACCCTCCTGGAAGGTCAGGGTTCTCGGGGTGGGATTCCGGGGGCGGGGCGTCGATGGGTGTGCGTTGTCGGGTAGGGGTCTCCGCTGGAACGGGATCCCCGCTCGGGGTCCGACACCTGGCACCCATTCCTATGATTTGCGCCGTCATCGCCTTGCCCTTCCCCCTTTACTTCTCCCTCTAGGTTTGAGCGCGTGCTGTTTTTTCATCCATCCTCCATTGGAGCGCGCGAGCATGAGCTGCGGGCGGAGGAGAGGAGGGAGCCACTAGGATGCAGAGGGGCAATTCTGCATCGGCGCTGGTATATCTGTGGCCGAAGACCGGCCAAATCTGAAACCATCCCAGATAATTCCGTTCGAATTCTATTATATCTGGCCTGCCCTGGTTTTGGCCCTGTGCTGTCTGGGCCAATCCTGGTAAACGGTGTTCTAACCTTGCTTCATTCAAGGGCGTAGAGAAATCGCCTCTGCCCTGGCTTACGAGGCGCTGTTCGCTGAACCTCTTGCGGGCTGACAGGATAATCTAATATTACTTCATTCAAGGGCGTAGAAATCGCCTCTTCCCTGGTTTACGAGGCGCTGTTCGCTGAGCCTCCTGCGGGCTGACAGGATAAAAACCTTGCATGCCGCGCGTGTCGCGCGGCGCCCTGGTGGCTCTCTGGCCTTTCGGAGCTCCCGGGAGGTTTACAGACCACGCACTTGTAACCCATGCAGGCTAGGGGCCTTTTTGCACACCTCAATTTCGGTGGGGGCGCTCGTCAAGGAACGTGCCCAGGAGGCTTCAGACCCTGGAGGGCTCCTTATCCGATGAGGGAGGCGGTGATAACCCCATGGCCAATCCACGATTTGCTTCCCGCTGGCTTTCAGACCCTGGATTCCTTATCGAAGGTTTCCTTATCCAATGCCACCACTGTTCCGTAGCCATTTTGGCTCAAGCCTGTGTTCCGCCCGCTTCAGCGCGCGCGGGACCGCTTGGGATGGCACGGGCGGAGTCGGCCCATTGCGGCGATTCCAGCATAGAAGCATGCGGCCGGCGATCGAGAGCGACGCGGACGGCAGCACGGAGGAGGGCCTTGGTGGCAGCCGACGCGGGGCTTGCAGCAGCTCGTGCTCAAGTTCGAGCACTCGAGGAGCAGCTGCGGCACAAGACGTCGGAGTTCAACCAGCTGCTGCGGCACCTGGGCTACGGGGATCACCCTGACCCTCATGCAGACGAACTGCGCCAGCGGTGGATGGGCATCGAACCGGTTCTTCGAGCCCAGATCGAGGCCCGCGATGGCGTGGCGGCCGCCCCGCTCACCGACGTGGACATCCTGCGGCGGAACGTTTCGGAACATTCGGCAGTCGCGCCACGGGCGGCGGCCAGCGGCAGGGAGCTCAGGCGCTTCCAGAAGTCCGCGAGGCTGGCGCCGCCGCGGGCGCTGCGGCAGGAGGCGCGCGGCGTGCAGCTCCGCAGGGAAAGCCCAGCTTTCATTCCAGGTGCGGGAAGCTGGGAGCCGTTGCACGGCATGGGCGAGGCGGCGGCTGGCCTGCGCTGCACATGCGGCGCGGTGGTCTACAGCCAGTGGGAGCCCTTCGATACGAAGACGCTCGGCAAGGACGGCCAGCACGCGCAGCTTCTCGGCAGCGAGCAGAGCATCGGCAGTTGCGAGATGCAGGAGACGCTCGACGGCCTCGCGGAGGACCAGGGCAGCCAAGGGGACGGCGGTGCCGATCCCGAGATTGGGCAGCAGTGCATCGCGCGCGATGACGAGGAGCTGCTGCAGGAGGACTGCCTGGCAGAGAAGCTGGACTGGACGGCCTCGGCCCACAGGCTTCTGCTGGTTTCTGCAGAGGCCACGGGCCAGCAGCCGTTCGTACGGCGGCGTGCGCGCCTGGATCGAGAGCGCCGCGACCGTGACGTCGCCCAGCTCTGCGCCTCGTTCATGGAGGTGCTCGGGCGGTGAGCGGGCGCCGCGGGGCCCCGCGGGACCCCGCGCTGGTCCCGCGGCTTTGAATGCGTGCATGAAACCGCCGTGCTCGCGCGGCGCCTACACAGATAAAAAAAATGCCATCACTGTTATAGCCCTGAACTGAAACGCTCTTACGACGACTCCCAGGATTTGCCTGGGTGGGCACTGGTTTGGTTGCCACTCCTGGGAGCCCTGCCCTCGTAGCTCAGTTTTCGGAGCACAGCAGCGTGCGCCAGCGTCTGGCCATCGGTGCGAAAGCGCCGATTTAGCGTGGACAGGCGTCGATAGGCGTCGATTTAGCGTCGACTTGCAGTCAACCCGTAGAGTTCGGGGGCGGCAAAGAGGGGGTGATGATTAAGGGGGTGGATCAGATGGCGAAGGCCATGACATCTACCCAGATTTTGGGCGCCTCTTCTTATTTCAATACGTCTCCGGCCCCCCCATGGACCGCGCACATGCCGCCTGCCATGATTTGCGCCCCCCCCTCTTGGACGCCCCCCCCTCCTGGACGCCCCCGAATAGTGAAGATGAGCGACTCTCCAAGGCTACCCTGACACCCTTGCCCCTCGAGCCCATCCTTAGCGACTTTCCTCGGCCAGCCCCACCCGAGAAACGGCGACCTGGCTCTCCGGCCCCCGTCTCCCTGCGTCGTTTCTCAGGCCAGATCCATATCTGCGAGGGCCCCCGGGGCCCGCAACGGAGCGAGACTGTCCGTTGTGCGGTGGAGCCGCGGCAGCGCCAGGATCTCGGGGCAGACTCGGGCCGGACGAAAGGGGGGGATTGGGAAAGGGGGGGGTACGACATTTGCTGCATGCAGCTGGTTTCGGCCCCGCCGAGGGGTCCATTCCTCGATGCATGGCCGCCTCCCGGCGCCTCCCGGCGCCGGGAAAGTCAGCTACGCGAGCTGATTCTCCAGCCCCCCCTTTGCTATCCCCCCCTTTCGCCCGACCCGAGAGACGTGGAGGGAGACGTGGACCCTGGCCTCCCAGAGTGCTAAAAAATAGCCCTCGAGACCTATCGACCTATCTGGGCTGCCTAAAACCTCGACAGGGATTGAGATATCGAGGTCCTGGTGCTATTTTTTTGCCCTCCTGGAAGGTCAGGGTTGCCATTCCCCCCCTTTCGCCCGACCCGAGAGACGTGGAGGGGCCCCGCCGGCGGGCAGGGCGGCGCGGAGCGCAGAGGGCGCGCCCTGGGCCCGGCGCAGAGCCTACCCCGCGCGGAGTAGCCGCGCAGGTCGTGCGCGACGCGCTGGAGCAGATCGTGTCGGAGGGGCGTCGGCCCGCCGAGGAGCCCCGCCCCGCCTCGGCGGGGGGAGCGGCGGCGGCCGGGGCTCGCTTCGGGTCCCCCGCCTCGAGTCGGTGCGAGTTCGGTGGCCTTCGATTCCGATGCGCTTCGGCTCGGGAAGTATCGGTTCGGGCTCCGATGTCTTATTCAATCGCTTCGCTCACTCCGCCGGCCCTGGAGCGCTAGTTATTTGGGGCCTCTTGGGGCCGTCTTGGGGGCCTCTTGGGGGCTTCTTGGGAGCGTCTTGGAGCTCCTCGGCGGCGTCTCGGGCTCCGATGTCTGATTGCAGGCATGCTGGCCTGCCGATTTCTGCCGATTCGGCTCTTCCCGACTCGGCTGCCGATGTCCGCCGACCCGAGTCATCTCGATTGCCGATCCGCATTGTGGATTCGATTCTGGGCTCTCCTGGGGCTACCCTGACCTTCCAGAGTGCAACAAATAGCCCTCCAGACCTATGGAGACCTACCTCGAGTGCCTAAAACCTCTGCAGGAGTCTAGATCTCGAGATCCTGGTGCTATTTTGTTGACCCTCCTGGAAGGTCAGCTGGATGACCCTGACCTCGCAGAGTGCTAAGAAGTAGCCCTCCGTGGGCACTGGAATCGACAGGGGCCGTGTTTCACCCGTTCTGTTTTGCTGTTTTTTGGTGTTGGTTCCGACGCCGTTTTTGTTACCAGTTCCGTCGCCGCTTTTTTACGGGTTCCGGCTCCGGTTCCAATTTTGCTGTCGTTTTTTGTCGTTTTTGACCGCCGTTGTCTTGCATCTTCCATTGTCCATACCTTTGTTCGGAAACGGTGGAAAAGCGACCTTGCCGTTTCTGGGGCCCACTAAGCTTCAGACCTACACCTATCTTGATTGCCTAAAGCCTCGACAGGAATTTAGATGTCGAGGTCATGGTGCTATTTTTGTTGAGCCCTCCTGGAAGGTCAGGGTACGCGCTTCGGGGCTCAAGAGACGGAGGTCAATGCAAACGGGGGTCAGTCAGAGCGCCGGATTCTGCAGGATCCTGCAGAACCAGGGGTGCTTTGACCCAGGGTTGGGCGCAGGATCCTGCAGGATATTGCAGGATCTTGCAAGGCCCGACTGACCCAGGTTTGGATTGACCCGGGTCAGTAGGTCCCCGATATTTTGGTAAGCCCAGGGTTCGCTAGGAGCAGGCTTCCCCCCCAAACTATGAAAACCTTTCGAAACCCGCCCGAGACCCTCCGGAAAGCCTCCTGGAGCCGTTCCCTGAGGGTTTTCGGAGGGGGGGAATTCGAAGGGCTTCGGGAGGGTTTCGGCTATTCTGAAAGGAAACCAGTCCCTTGCGAACCCTGGACTTTCTAAGACTACTCGGATCACCGCCGTGCTTGCTGAGGATATACGGTAGGTTCGTGCGACGATGGCGCGCCTGCGACGCCGGCGAAGGCGTTCAAGGTTGAATTCCTGCGACGCGAGAGCACCAAGGGACACGGCGACGCCGTTATACCTCACGGAAGTCAACTTTGAACAATCAGAGCAGCGATCGATTCAAGATTGGACGATCGGCGCGGTGTCAAAAACCTTTGTTCCGCCGACGCCTCACAAACCTACCGTACGGGCTTGCACGTTGATGTTAAGGTGGATTACATTTGGCCTAATTTTGTTTGAAAGTGGGTTAGAAGTGCCCCACGAGGCTAAAGGGGTACAGATCTGGGCTAACTAGGTGCCACACGGTTATCGAACCCATCCAAGCCGCTCGGCGCATCGGTAACCACTGTATGAGCTGGGTTGGGCCAGGTGTAACCCGCCTTGGCATCCACTTAGATACCCCCTAACTATCCACTTGGCAGCCCCCGCGGCCTTGCAAGCTTGGGGGGGGAGCTCGTGGCCGGGGCCGTGGTATCTCCAGAGATCGCACGGCACCCTCTCCTTACTCTGAAGTCGGGCGTGTCCCCCTACAGGGGGGTTTTCAACGAAAAATAGAAATACCCCCAAAATAGACAAACAAACATCCAGAACTAGTCTGGGGACTATGTTTGGACTATTTGTTGATTTTTCTGGGATATGTTCAAGGTATTTTTAATCTTCGTCGAAAATCCCCCTGTAGGGGGACACGCCCGACATACCTTACTCCAACATGTCCCCTGGCCCCCCCCCCTGGGCCGCGCACGTGCCCCGGGCCATGACTTGCGACCCCCCCTCTTGGACGCCCGCCTCTTGGACTCCCCCGCATCTCGGGGTCCATCTTCTTTTAAGTCGAGCATGTGCTTCTACAGGAGGGACACTCACAAACAGGAACAAATAGTCAGGCGACGATCTGTCGGACTATTTTTCTATATTCTTGAGTATTTGCGAGAAGCTCTAATTTGTCGTCCAAGGTCCGCCTGTAGGAGGACATGCCCGACCTGACCACTGTCCATTTCGATCCGATTCGGTTCGGGCGGTTTCGGCGGTTCCTCTCGGTTGTCCTGTCTCGGGATGCGTTCGGGCAGCTGCGCTTCGTCGAGAGCGTTCCGGGGATGCCTGGATCGTCCCGACGGGCCGCTGGAGCCCTGCGCCACTGCCAGAAAGCCGAGGTCAGGGTCCGCTTCGGCCCGATCCATCCGCTTCGATGTCGATTCTGCGCGGTCCGATCCGATTCGATGCCGATGCTCCGGCGATTCGATGAGGCCCGATGCTTGCATGGCGCTGCTGTGCATTCTGGCACAGCCGATCCGATGCACATCTCGATTCGGTCCCATGTCCCGAGTTTGTGCTGATTGACCTTGCCTTTCCAGATCGGACCAAGGACCAAGGGGGGAAGGTCGGACGGGGCTAGAACCAGGACAAATCTTTTCCAGAACGTTCGGGAACGCTCTCAGCGCGTTCCGGAACGCTTCGAGAAGGCCGCGATGCCCGAGGCATCCTCCAGAACCGCCAGAACGCAGAGACTCTCGATTTTGCCCTCACCCGGTGTTGCGTTTCATCGCGATGATTCTCAGTGATCCAGGGCAGGAGCCACGAGTGTCCTTGCCGTCCAGCCCGCGCGTCCCTCCGGATGCATGGCTTGCTTGCGTGCTTGCCTGGCCTCGTCTTGGCAGGGGGGTGCGACGTGCTTCTGCTGCCTGCAGTTTCCCGTGCGGCCCCGCCGCCCAGCGCGAGCCCGTCGGCGCGCGGCCGCGCCCCGGCGGGGCGGCCCGTCAGAGGCCCTCAGAGGTCCGAAGCTGCGGGAGAGAGCTGCGACGCCGCAGGAGCTCTCACGGCCAGAGCCCTCCCAGCCCTCGTCCTTCTGTCAGGATCGTTGAACCGACCCCCGTCCCCATCCCCATCCCCTTCGAGACCCCCACCAAATTACCCGCCCAGTTGGGGATACACCCCTCGAAACCCGAAGGAGGAAACGGCCTGTATCCCCATCTAGGAGGGTAAATCGGCCAGTGGGGCTCAGGCCACGCCGCTCGGGATAGGGATCGGATAAGTGATGCTCATTCTGCAGCATGTCTCGAAGAAGACAAAAACGGCATAAGCGTAAATTTTTGGCGCTCCGCGCGAAGTTCTTGGATCTGCGCTGGGCCCCCGTGGCGGCGCCTCCGGCGCCGCCCCTGGCGCGGTCCGCGCGCCAGAGAGGGGGGTCCAGCGCAGAGCGCCAAAATTTTATATTTGTACAGTTTTTGTCTTGCTCTTATCTATCATGTTTCCAGCTAGATGGATGCGACGAAAGAACAGCACGCACCCATACCCATAGGGGGTTCGGAGGGAGGAGGACCGGCTAATCATGGGTATGGGTGCGGGCTGTGGGACCGCGGGGAGGCTCCCACTCGAGCGGGGACCATCCGACAACCCTGACCTACCAGAGTGCTAGAAAATAGCTATCTGGGCTGCCTAAAACCTCGACAGGAATTAAGATATCGAGGTCCTGGTGCTATGTTTCTGCCCTCCTGGAAGGTCGGAGAACACGCACCCCCAGAGCCCCCTTCCGTCCCCCCCTAGCTATATAGGGGTGCAGCTTCGTTCGCTCGCCCGCGCTCTGTGAGGGCCCCCGGGGGCCCCCGGACGCGGGCGCAGACGCCCGGGGCGACAGCAGTGCCCCGCCACAGCTCTGCGGTTAGGTCGCGCCTGTCCCCCTACAGGGAGATTTCGGGCGGAAAACTCAACATATCTAGAACAGATTCCCAAAGTGCTCAACAATAATCAACAAATGGTCCCCTGACTAGTTGTTCGCTGCTTCTGTTATATTCCTCCTGCAGGGGGACAGGCCCGACTTCACTCCGCGGGCAGAGAGCTCTGCGCCCTCGCAGCCGGGTGCGCCGGCGTTCTCCGAGGGGCTCGCGCAGGGCGCCTCCGCGCCGCGGCGGGGCGCGGCCCGGCACAGCGGCCAAGGGCCGCCTGGGCAGCCCTTCCCCCCCCGTTAAGGAGGAGCGGTCGGCCGGGCGAGGCCGCGAGCACGGGGCGTGCACGCGCACGAGAGGGGCCCTTCGACGGAGCGGCCTGTGGTGCGGGCCCCTCTGGCAGGGGCTCGTGTCCCCTCCCCGAGCAGCATTTTGCTTCGATCGGTACTTCGCCACCAGTTTCAAAGAAGGCGCTCCTCTGCAATTACGTCGGCTTCGGCACCGCCTGATTCCGAGGCTTTGCCTCCTCCCGGCCTCGTTATTAGGCTGCGCCCCCCTTTTCCTCCCCCATCTTTGCCTAATTCAAGCTTCGCGCGGCCCGCTTAGCTTCGACCAGAAGAGATGCGCTCACGACCCGCGGATCAAAAAAAAGGTGTCCCCTCCTCGGGCACGGCTCGATCGGATGTCCACCGAGGCCGAGGTGCGGTTCCTCTCCGGAGTCCGATCTCAAGCAGTGGCGGAGCGTCCTGGCTCGCCTGTGGTCCTACGGGACGATGTTCCAAGAGCCTTTTGTGGTTTGCACGGGATGTTCTTAGAAAGTTGTTGGTTTATATTGTTTTGTTTTATTACATCGGTATTACGTTCTAAGAACATAGTTCTTGTTCTTAGAACATTTTTGAGATTCTACGAACATTTCGTGGTAGGCCGGTCCGATACATTTCGATCGCCGATTCGACCTATCGATTCGATTTTGGGCTCGCCCTCCAGGGTCCCCCAGATCAGCGAATGCGATGCGAGAGCAGCGGCTTGCGCGCTTGGGTTTGACCCCCCCTCGGCACCCGAAAGGCCTCGCACCCAGGGGCGTTCTTGCCCAGGGTCACTCTTTGCGTGAACCCGACGAAGGAGCCCCCTCGCGGGGGGCGACGGGGCGACCGACGATCGAGGATGACGACGGCGTCGATTTCGGCCACGGCAGGTCCGTGCTGCACGATCTGCGCCATCGCGAAGCCGCGATCGCTCAAGGTGGAGTGCTCCACGCGGTGTCGGGAACCAACGCCGAGGTCGTCACGCCGCGAACCTTCGGAGAGGATCGAGGCTTTCGACGTGTGTTGGACATTGTTGGCCCCTCTCGGGCCTACTGAGGCCCACGGACATTGTTGGCCCCTCTCGGGCCTACTGAGGCCCACGGAGGCCTGGTCTGGAGGCCTCCAGAGACCTCCGGTCGTCGTCTTCGCTGTCATCGTCGTCGTCGCTGTCGTCGTCGCTGTCGTCGTCGTCGTCGTCGTCGTCGTCGTCGTCGTCGTCGTCGTCGCAGTCGTGTTGGGAGCGCCTCACGGCGCACCCGATCCCAGCCAGTCCAGTTCGATTCTGAACTCCGACGACCCAGTGTTTGCCGATGCCGGTGTGGCGCCGTGTTGCATCTCGGCGCAGCCGATCCCCATGCAGTCCGATTCGGCTGCGACGCCGCGCAGGTGCGGCCCGAGCCGACGCACCTTCCGAGCCGGCCCGCTCTCCCAAGAGAGCCGATGCCGAGTGATCCCGCCCCGATCACGGGGGCCCCTCGTGTCAGGAGGGGGAAAACACACAGACACAATGAATCGTCGATTCCCAATAGAGTATGGGGAAAGATATGGGCATTGGGTGGGGAGACAAAAACCGAGAAAATATGGGAAAATATGGGGAATCGTTTTATTTGTGTGCATTTATGATGTGTGTGTGTGTGTGTGTGTGTGTGTCCCAGGGCCCCTTCATCGTGGGCGGACAGCGCAAGCGGCCGCACCCGCGGCCTCGCGGGCCGGTGCGCCCGGGGCCGCGGCGCCACGGGCGCGGGGCGCTCTCTTTTTTCTCTTTGCCGCGGAGGGGCCCCCAAGGCGGAGCGCGGCCGCGCGACCCCCGCGCATGCCCCCGGAGAAGTCGCGCGCCCGAGGGCTCCTCCTCCTCCTCCTCCTCCTCAGGCTGCGAGTGCCTGGACGTGGGGTGCGCTCGCAGCTCGGGGGGGGCGCCCCGCGGCGCGGCGGGAGCTGGGCGGGGCGGGCCCCGCCCCGCGGAGCCCCCCCCCGCCGCCGCAGGAGGACGCCGAGGCCGCCGAGGAGAGGCGCGGCGGGAGCCTCGCCGCGCGCCCGCCCGGCAGGGGAGCGAGTCGGCGGAGTGCCCAGGGGGGGGAGGCCGCGGGGGCGGGCTTCCGCAGGAAGGCTCCGGGAGGCCGCGGACCCTCTGAGGAGTCTTCTGGGCTGCCTCTGCGAAGGCAGAGACGGCCGGACGGCTTCTCAGAGGGCCCGAGGGCTTCAGGCAGCCACATGACGTCTCAGACCGCGATGCGTTTCTTTTGCCGCTACACTTTCTCGCGATCGTTGCGATTGGACTCTTCTCGCCGTTGCGAACGAGCTTCTGCAGGCACCACACACTTGCGCGAGGTCAAGGCCGCGCGACGGGGTAGAGTCGGTGCGCCGTGATAAACATCTGGATTGAGGCCCTCGGTGGCTGGTCGAGGGTTTCGGACCCCGACGCCCGAGGCACTGAATATCATTCAAGCCAGATAATTATTCCCATGTGTGCACCTCATTTCCTGGCACTTCTCGCCGTGAACGTCTGGATGATGGAGTCTTGGCTATTGGCGACTGGGCGCTTCCTGGTGGTTCTCCCTCGGAGTGCCCACATGCTATTCTTGCTCGATCGGGATGGTCTTGGGACTCTGAACGGGGAGTCAGTCGAGAATGCCCAAACCAGCGTTTCGCTTGAGACGTCCCCGCGATCTGGCCGCGAACGGCTAAGTGTAACACCCTCTGGTTGCTCATTTTGTGGTGCCCAATTGCTATTCCTGCTGCATCGCAGTGATCGTGGAGCCCTGATCGGAGAGGAGTCGAGTGTGTCAAAACCCACATTTCGCTGAAGACATCCTCACTCAATGGCCGCGAACTGGCAAGGTCAACCCCCCCTGGCGGCTCCTCCTTGGGGTGCCCAAGGTGATGCCTTTATTATGGAGGTGATAATGAGGCCCTCAAGAGACAGGTGTCGCGGACTCCAAACGTGCGCCTCGTTCGAGACATCCCCGCAATATGGGCGCGAACGAGGACATGTCCTACCCTCTGGCAGCCCCTCCTTGGGGTGGTCAACTTGCTTATGCCTGCAATGCCGAGATGGTCATGAGGTTCTCGACAAACAGGAGACGGTGACTCCATGCAAGCGCCTCGCTCGAGAACAGTCCCCACAGTTTGAGCGCGAACCGGCCAGTGATATACCCTTTGGGTGTACAAGTTTGCTCGTCTGCGATATCGAGGTTATCATGTGCGATTCTGAGTATGAGGAGTGGATCTGAGCGGGTTTGACCATGAGTGGCAGAGTGTGGTAAGTCTGCATGTGAGTCTGAATATGGGTGAGGCTGAGCGTGTCTGATCAGAGTGTGAGTGGTCTGTGTGTTCGAGTCTAGGTGCGACTAAGCTGGCTGTGAGTGGGCTGGGCATGAGCGAGTTTGAGTATGTAGGGGTCTCAGTGTCAGTTGATCTGAGAATGTGTGAGTGCTCTGAGTATGGGTAGTCTGAGTGTTAGTGAGCCTGACTGGAACTGAGTCTGAGCACGAGTGAGGCGGCGGGAGCGAGGAAGGATGGATGTGGAGGCACCATGCTCATAACAATAACCCCAACTCCGTGAACACCGCGAAACTATGCGGACATTTCTCTCCAGTTTCGGTCTCTGCGGGCCCTCGCCAGGCCCCAGCATTGGTCAACCAAAGCGCATAATGAACAATTTGCCTTGGAAAAGGGGTTGGACTCCTCGGGGGGCTCGCATGCCAAAGAAAGCACGGATCTCAGGATCTAGTGGCCCGCGGCACATTCAGCCACCATGCTTGGTTTCTCGGTCAGAGGCCTCTTGGATGTTTGTGGGGATTTCTTGGGAGGCCTTCCGGGAGCCTCTTGGAGCCGGTTGGGGGGCCTCTCGTGAGGCCTTTTCGGAGCCTCTTGGGCCTGACGTTGGGCCTCTTGGGAGGCCTCTTGGAGCTTCCAGGGGGCTTCTAGAGATCTTGCTTGCCCTCTGGGGTCGTCTTGGGGGCCTCCTGGCCCGTCTTGGGGCTCTTAGGGGCCGTCTGGGGAAATTCTTGGAGGCCTCTTGGGCTGTGTCGGCGCGATCTTTGGGGCCTCGTGGATTGTTTTGGAGCGTCGACAGCCTCAGAACCTGGGACCCACGCATATGTACATATATCTATATATATATATATCACCAGCGCGGGCTGGTTTTCTGTCACGGGGGTTGATCGGATTATTGTTTCGGCGGTGGGTTGCAGAGTGCGTCAAATCTCGCGGTAATGTCATGTCGCGTGTGTTGCGTTTTGTGGGCGCGCGGCTGCATGCGCAAAAAACAACACTTTCACGTGGTGTATATTTCGGCGTGGTGCATACACATCCCGTGTGCACCACGACCGAATGCGGCCGCCTTCTGCGCGCAT
>CAUYUJ010018941.1:140000-191349 GCA_963575745.1 Prorocentrum cordatum
AAGGAGAAATATGACCCGTCGGTCGTTGAAAGGAAGTATTTGGGGTTTTGATGGTTTTAATAGATTTATTGTATAGGCACCCTTTTCTGAAGGCCCCTTCGGGGGAGAACCCACCGACCTCGACATGAGCACTTGGGTTTTGGTTGCTGTCGACTTGGCCGTCTGGGACGGTCACATTGACCACAGACAGTAATGAGCTGTTCTCGCCGTTCTTACGACTGGTTGCATGCGGAAAACAGCCCCCAGGGTGCGTCCTCGATGTGGTTGTCGTCGCTTGCTACCCGCACTCTCCGCCCCCAGCACTGACTTTTCCATTACAAATTACAACGCTCAGAAAATGAAGGCAAACTCGGGGCCATTCGGACGCACCCTTCCATCGAGGATGGACGCTTCGCTATCGTTTTATCCTGCAGTTGAGCCCCAGTTTGGGCCACTTTGGCAAACCCACACTTTCGTGGACAGGGGGCGACACATCCCATTTAATGGTGGGAGGAGCAGGGTTCTTCCTCGAGCGAGCGTCCAGAGGCAACGATAGAGAGGTAAAGGCTCATGGGGGAACGCATCGACCCCGAATCGCTAATGTCCAGTACTTGTTAAAACAATACTGACCCCCTATCCCCTGGGATTCCGAGTGTCACTGATTCGCCGCCAGCTAAGTATTGTCTAAGTTGTTTCCTTGTCAAGATATTCGACGGGGAGCGAACAGACGTGTCGAGTGGTAACATATACACGCACGCGCATGCATTGACAAATGACTTCGGACTTCTTACGTGCAGATGTATATGCTGCTCCGGTCGAAGAATGCATAGTTCTCGTCTTACTGGAACAATGTACGTGTGTACGTTTCCCACACAGCAGGGGCCATGGCGGCCGCGTGCGCGGCGGCTTTGCCCCTCGCACAGCATTACGTTTTGCAGCGCAGTGTGCCAGGGCAGCCACGCGCGGCGGTCCTCGCCCTTCGCGCAAAGGCCGCCGCGCGCGGCGGCCTGGCCCCTTCGCGACTTTTTATGTCTTTCCATACTAGATGCGTGCGGGCCGCCGCGCGCGCGTCGGCCCATGTCCCATCGCGCACTGTGCCCTTCCATGCGGGATGCCCCTGGGCTCCCGCGCGCGCGGCGGCCCATGCCCTTAGCGCGTGGTGCGTCCCATGCAACATGCGCGTGGGCTGCCGCGAGCGCGGCCGCCTATTGCCGTTCACGCGTTGTTTTTCTTCCATGCGGGATGCGCCCAGGCCGCCGCGCGCGCGGCGGTCCTGGCCCATCGTTTGTTGTGTTTTTCCATGCAAGATGCGCGTGGGCCGTTGCGCGCGCCGCGGCCCATAGCCCTTCATGCATGTTGTCTTTCCATGCGAGATGCGCGTGGACCGCCCCGCGCGGCGGCGGCCTTCGCCCCGCGCGCGCGGTGCTTTTTGTATGCAAGATGCGCGTTGGCCGCCGTGCGCGCGGCGATCCATGGCCCCTCGCGCATTCTTTTTTTCCATGCACGATGCGCGTGGGCCCTCACGCATGGTGTTATTCCGTGCAGGATGCGCGTGGGCCGCCGCGCGCGCGGCGGCCCATTGCCAGTCCCCGTTTGTTTCTTCCATGCGTGATGCGCGTGGGCCGCAGCAGGCCCGTGGGTCGCCACGCGCGCGGCGGCCCATGGCCCCTCGCGCATCGTGGATTTTCTTTGCAAGGTGCTCGTGGGCCCTCGTGCGTTGTTGTTGCCGTGCAAGATGCGCGTGGGCCGCCGCGCGCGCGGCGGCCAGGTTTCCCGTGCACTGTTTGTTATTATGCAAGGTGCGCGTGGACCGCCGCGCACGCCGCGGTCCATGGTCCCTCGCGCGTTGTAGTTTGTCTTTGCCCATGTAAGATGCGCGCGGGCCGCCGCGCGCGCGACGGCCCTTTGCCCTTCGCGCGTAGCCCTTATTTATTTATTTATATATACATATGTATATATATGCATGAATAAATGAAACGATGCGCGCGGGCGCGCGCGCGCTGCCCTTGCCCCTCGCCCGCTGTGTTTTTTCCATGCAGGATGCGGGTGGGCCGCCGCGGCGTGCGCGGCGGCCCATGGTCGCTCGGGCGCCCCCCCCCCCCCCCCCCCCTCCGCGATGCGCGTGGGCCGCCACGCGCGCGGCGGCCCAGTGCCATTCGCGCGTTGCGTTGTTCCGCACAAGACGTGCGTGGGCTGCCGCGCGCTCGGCTGCCCATCGCCCCATCGCGCGTGTTTTTTTGTTTGTTTTTTTATATATTATTATTATTGTTCCATGCCCGTCGTGTTTGTCCATTCTAGATGTGCGTGGGCCGCCGCGCGCGCGGCGGCCCATGGCTCCTCGCGCGTTGTGTTTGCCCATGCAAGATGCGCGTGGGCCGCCGCGCGCGCGGCGGCCCTGGCCTGGTCTCTCGCGCGGTGTTGTTTTTCTCCGCGCAGAATGCGCGCGGGCCGCCGCGCGCGCGGCGGCCCTGTGCCGCTCGCTCATTCTGCACCTTTTCCTTGCGCGGTGCGCGTGGGCCATCGCTCGCGCAGCGGCCCATGACCCCACGCGCACTGTGTGTTTTCGGCGCGAGATGCGCACGGGCCGCCGCGCGCGCGGCGGCCCTGGCCCCTCGCGCGCTGAGTTCTTCAATGCAGGATGCGCGGGGGCCGCCGCGCGCGGCCATCCATTGCCCCTGGCGCATTGCGTTGTGTTGTGCAATGCAAGATGCGCGTAGGCCGGCGCACGCGCGGCTGCCCACGGCTCGTCGCGCATGTCTTTCACGCATAATGTGCGTGGGCCGCCGCGCGTGCGGCGGCCCATAGCCACTCGCGAATTGTGCTTGTCCCTGCAGGGTGCGCCCTCGCGCGTGGTGTTTGTTTTTGCATATAAGATGCGCGTTGGCCGCCGCGCGCGCGGCGGCCCTGGCCCCGCGCGCGCGCTCGGCAGTCCGTGGCCCCTCACGCATGGTGTTATTCCAGGCAAGGTGCGGGTGGGCCGCCGCGCGCGCGGCCGTGCGCGCGCGGGTGCGCGTGCGCTTGCGTGTGCGCGTGCGTGTGCGTGTGCGTGTGCCTGAGCGCGTGCGTGTGCCTGTGTCTGTGCCTGCGTGTGCGCGTGCGTGTGCGCGTGCGTGCGCGTGCGCGCGTGCGCGTGCGTGTGCGCGTGCGCGTGCGTGTGCGCTTGCTTGCGTGTGTGTGTGTGCGTGTTCGTATGCGTGTGCGTGTGCGTGTGCGTTTGCGTGTGCGCGTGCGTCTGCGCGTTCGCATGCGTGGGCGTGGGCGCGGGCGTCTTCGTGTGCGAATGCGTGTGCGTGGGCTTGTCTCGCGCGTGTGCGCGTGCGCGTGCGTGTCCGTGCGCGTGTGTGTGCGTGTGCGTGCGTGCGTGTGCGCGTGCGTGTGCGTGTGTGTGTGTGACGTGCGCGTGCGTGTTCGTGTGCGCGTGCGTGTGCGCGTGCGCGTGCGCGTGCGTGTGCGCGTGCGTGTGCGTGTGCGTGCGGGCGGGCGTGGGCGTGCGCGTGGGCGTGGGCGCGTGCGCGGGCATGTGCGCGGGCGCGTGCGAGCGTGCGCGCGCGTGTGCGCGGGTGCGTGCGCGCGCGCGTGTGTGCGTGAATTCGCGTGCGCGCGTGTGCGCGCGTGCTGGTTCCTGGGTTGGTTGGCCGCTGCCCGCCGCTATCTTCTCGCCGGCCTGGTTAGTGGCCTCGTCCTTGTCGCTGTCCCTGCGCGCTCCGCAGGTCACATGTGACCTCGGCACCCCGGCTTCCCGCTGCCCGCTGCATTCGCCCCCGTCGGCCTTCCCTAGTATGCCTCGTAGGTCACCCTGACCTCGGCACTCTTGGCCTCCTCGCTGTGCTGTTTCCACTTCCAGCTCGCGCTGGACCTGTCGCGCCCCCCCGTGGGCGTTTTCCCTGCCTGCCGCCTCGGCTGCCTACCCCCCCCCCCGGTTGCTGCCCCGCTGCTGCTGCTGGCCCCCGGCCCCGGCGCCCCCCGCCGCCGCCTGGGCCCGCTCTGACTTGGCCCGGTTTCCGTCTCCTTCCCGCCCGCGCCAGGCCTTCCTCCTCTTTCCGCGCGCATCGTCGCTTGATTCGCTTTTGTTTCTCCTACATATGCTTGTTTCCGCCAGGCTATCATTCTGGCTGGCCGCAAACGCAAAAAAATGCGTATGTGCGTGCGCGTGCGCGTGCGCGTGCGCGTGCGCGTGCGCGTGCGCGTGCGCGCGCGCGTGCGTGCGTGTGTGTGTGTGTGTTTGTGTGTGTGTGTGTGTGAGTGTGTGTGTGTGTGTGTGCGTGTGTGTGTGTGTGTGAGAGAGAGTGCGTGTTGTGTGTGGGTGTGTGTACGTGCGTGCGTGTGTGTGTGTGTGTGTGTGTTTGTGCGTGTGTGTGTTGTGTGTTGTGTGTATGTGCGTTGTGCTTGTTTTGTGCGTTGTGCGTGTTTTGTGTTATGTGTGTTGTGTTTATTGCGTTGTGTGTTTTGTGAGTGTTGTGAATGTTGTGTGTTGCGTGTGTGTTTTGTATGTTGTGTGTTGTGTGTGTGTTGTTTGTGCGGCGTTTGTGTGTTGTGTGTGTGTTGTCATTGTTGTGTGTGTGTGTTGTTTGTATGTGTGTTGTGTGTAAGTTGTGTGTTGATTGTGCGTGCGTGTGCGTGTGTATGTGTATGTGTATGTGTGTGCGTGTGCGTGTGCGTGTGCGCGCGTGTGTGTAGTGTGTTTGCGCGCCGCCGGCTTGCCGCTGCTGGTCCCCGCCCCCGGGTGTTGCCCTTACCGCGCGCTTGGCCCCGCTCTGAGTGGGCCCAGCTTCCTCCTCCCTTCCGCCGCCGCCAGGCGTCTCCTTTTTCCTCCTCCTGCATGGTGGTTGAATTCGCGCCCGTACATTTACCAACGCTTCATCGCCAGCGCAGTGGCTCTGCCTAGCCGCTGACGAAAAACAGTGCGTGTGCGTGCGTGCGTGCGTGCGTGTGTGTGTGTGTGCGTGTGTGTTTGTGTATGTGAAAATTTGAGTATATATCCGTGCGCGCCTGTGTGTATATGTGTGCGTGTGTGTCTGAGTGTTTGTGTGTCTGTATGTGTTTGTGCGTGCGTGCGTGCGTGCGCGCGTGTGCGTGTATCGTTGTTCCAGAATTATTTGTCATCGCATTGCAAACCCGCAGCAGGGGAGTCGTTCATTCGATGCGAATGTCGTACGTTTGGATGTTTGCCCTCGCTGTTGGTTTCCATGCTTAGAAACCCATCGCCTTCATTTCCAGCCACGTCAGTTGAACTGTGTTTCGCATGGCTCTTGCCACTGGGAGGAGGAAAAATACCGGAGGGAAAGCCACGCCGTCCCCCCCGCCCCCGTCTCAGCCTTCTTCGTCCTCCTTGGCCACCTTCTTCCTCGTCGTCATCCCTGCGCTCCTGGTCGTTTGCCCCGTCGATGTCCCCCTCTCGCTGTCCTCCTCGTCCTCCTAATCAGTCTTCGGGAAAGGTAAGTTGACGTTATACCGTTATACCTTTCTTCGCCCGCTATGGGAGACCAGGGGACCAGGGCGACACTGCGCAGATGCCCCGCGCCTCGGTTTTCAGGCCGCGATGGCGCGCAATGTTCGCCATGAGGGAAGGGCCCCCGAGGGAAACGGGTCCTGAAGTTTGTCGCCATGTTTGGCTTCCCCTGTGCGAGCCCCGTGACTGTCAGAAAGCAACTCAGGAGGAAGAGCTGGCCTTGGGGGAAGGCCCCAGATTGCAGGACCCGTTTCCCTCAGGATCTAGGCCTCCTAGATGGGATCGGAGTAGAACGGGTCGGAGGATCGCGCCGCATCGCCGATTCATCGCCGATGCGGCCCGATGTGGAGCCCGATTTGCTTCACGTCGATGTCGCCGATGCAGCGCCCACATCGACGATGCATCGGCGATGTATCGCTGATGCATCGCCGATGCACCGGCGATGCAGCGAGGTCCTCGACCCCATCTACTCCGAGGAGCCCTCTACAGGACCCGTTTCCCCTATGCTAAGCTAAGATGTCGATCTGTCCGCCGCTCGTGGTAGAGGGTTCTTCCCCCCGAAGTCGCAGATGTGGATTGTGGCGCGGGCCCTGGGATGCTCGACCCCCTGGCCTGCGGGAGGCCTTGTGTCCTGAGAAGTTGCACCAGAGCGCGAAGATGCTGAAGCGGTGGCTGTTTTGCTCGACGCGACGCCCAGATCTGTGGGCCGTGAAGAGGCATCGGGTACAGGATCGGGGCCAATCGCTCCAGAGCGTTCCAGAACTCTCTCGGAGCATTCCGCGAACGCTCTGAGAAGGACGGGGCGCCCAAGATACATCCCTCGGAACAGCCGGATCTCAGAGATCTTCTACTGATCCCGACGCGATGCTGTCCCATTCTTGGCTTCGTCGTTCGGCGGCGAGCGAGGGGGGGAACGACGGGCCTTCTCGGAAGGCTCGGAAGTTCCCTGGCCTTCTGAGAAGTTTTCCAAGCCTTTAACGAAGATAGACAACAACTCCTCAGAAGGCGCGAGGGGACTTCTGAGCAGTCCCGCCGCCTTCTGAGAAGGCCTTCTCCTTCTCGCTTCCCCCCCTCGCGCGCCGCCGAGAGCGGCCTGATCGGCCGTCCCGTCCTGTGCATCCTGGGCGACCCTTGCTATGATGTCCCAACCTGCTTCGGCCTTGGCCACCAGGAAGGAAGAGTCTCGAGCACCAACCTGTAGGCGATACTCTCCTGGGGCGCTCGAGGCTATTTCTGGGACGTGGTCTCCCTACGTTCGGTGGGAGCAGCAGAAGGCGACCCAGCCGCGCGCCTCGCGCGCCGCGGCCGTCGTCCCGCCCGCGCGCCGCCGCCCCAGGGAAGGCCACCTCTGCTATACTTCGCGAGGCCACGAGGCGCGCGGCGCCGAGCACGCGCGCCGCAGGACGTCTCCTGCAGGAGGAGGCCAGGGGCGCGGTCCTCCTCCTCGATCCTCCTCGCCGCCAGGCCGCATCGTCGTGCAGAGAGTGAGTGGGGGGGGGGCAGGCCGGCGGCCCGCGCTTCTGAGGAGTGGAAGAAACACACAGACACAATTCAGTGTCGATTCCCAGAACGGGGCAGGAAGACAAAAGCCTATAATATATATAAATATATATATATATATATGTGAAAATATGGCGAATCCTTTTATTTGTGTGTGTGCATTCATTTGTGTGTCCCAGGGCCCCTTCAGCTCCGTCTCCCCGAAGCCCCCCTCCCACTCTCCGCGCCAGGCACTTCGGCAGACGGCGCGACCGGCGGCGCCGCCGGAGAGGCCGCCGCCGGGAAGGGGGGGGACGATGGAGGGGCCAGGGCTCCGTCGGGCAGGTCCCTCTGCACGAGGAGCAGCCAGACATGGTTCCAAACTGGTCGGGGGGCGATGTGTCGATGGTGTCGTGACCATTTGGAGGGGGCACTTTGGGACTATGCTTCACTCGCCTTGCAGAATCCGCGTGCAGGAGGACACGCCCGACCTCCGGCCAGGGGGCCGCCTCGCGCGGCAGCGCTGGGGACGCGGGGGGCAGCCGTCGGCGGGGGGCCGTCTGAGCCCTGGCGTCGCCGAGCCACGACTCTGGCAACTCGGTGGTCCGCGCGGATTTCTCGGGTCGGCGCTGGGGCCCCCCCCGGCGGTGCCTCCAGCGCCGCCCCTGGCGCGCTCCGCGCGCCAGGCTGGGGGGGGGTCCAGCGCGGATCCAAGAAGTCCGCGCGGCCCTCCGAGTTTTTATGTTCATGTCATGGCTCGTGCCCCCAAGGGCCCGGCATGCGTCGAGCGCGTGGCGAAATCCGGGCGCCGACCTCCGCCCCCCACGGATTCAGAAGGACCGAGGGCTGGCGTAGGCGGGGTTGTCCTGTCGCAGCCCAAGGGGGTGCCGGGGTGGAGCCGGCTGGGGGTTCTGAGGTGGCCAAGCATAGGTTCCGACCAGCAGGAAGGGGGGGCAGGCTCGAGGTTCTGGCTTCGAGAATTTTGGTGTACTTTTTCGGTCTCCCAGGACCGTTGCGGGACTGTCCAGAAAAGATCCGCGGGGTGAAAAAATGCACTGGACAGACCGCGGGAGGGCTCCGGGAAAATATTTTGGGAACGGATTTGCCCCTGTCCCCTATCCTGACCGATTGTCGTCGTCGTCGTCGTCGTCGTCGTCATTGAGATTGATAGTCTGTTGGTCGTCCTCTCCAGAGCCCGTTCCCAGCGGTGGAGCACTGCTTTTCAATAGCTACTCCAAATCTCACATGAGCCGGGGGGGAGCCAAGAAAGCTTTCGACGGCGACCCCCCCCCAAGAGCGGTGCAACCGCGTCAAACCCTCACCACCCCCCCCATGGGGGACAACACCGGGTCCAGAATCGAGACCCCCCACAATCTTGTCTGACGAGCCGTGGGTCAGGCGATCGCAGACATGGATCAAGAGGGCGTGGATTAGCGACGGGCCCCGTTTCCATTGGAAATCGCGGATTTCCGCCGCCGAACGAGGTGGCACTGGCAGCATTGTGGGGAGGGCACCTCCCCCAATCCATGTTTGTGCGCCCCAGGAAAAAGAGACACCCCCCATGGTCATGAGATCCAGAGCATCCCATGCTCTCGTCTCAACCGTCGTCCTCATCGCATACTGGGCTCCACAGCCCTCCGCGGGGAGTCCCCAGGTGGCGGGAGCCCTTCCCATGTCCTCGTCAGTCGTCATCCTCATCCCATACTGGGCTCCATGGCCCACCGCGGGAGCCCCCCAGGTGGCCGAAGCTCTGCCCCCTGGCGGCTGGCGCCCACTTTGCATCCCATTCTCTCCGCCCACCCTTAGCTCGCCCTCGTCGAAGAGATACAAGCGGCAGACAAATACCCGTACGTGCCCCGCACAAGACGACCAACAGCGGCACAACAACAAAAGTTGACCTGGATATGCTGTGCGACGCTAGAGAGTGATGCCAGCGCCCCAGCGCCACCGCAGGAGGATGGAGCGGGAGCAAGAGCGGGAGGAGGAGGAGGAGGAGGAGGAGGAGGAGGAGGAGGAATAATAGGAGGAGGAGGAAGTGGAGGAGGAACAGGACGAGCAGGAGGAGGAGCAGGAGGAGTAGGAGGAGCAGGAGGAGGAGGAGGAGGAGCAGGAGGCACACGGGGTGCTTGCGGGGCGCAGCTGGATGGCCTTGAGGGTCTCGTGCACGCAGAAGGGTGCAAGATCGGCGTCGAGGTTGTCGAAGGCCACAACGAGATTTGCGATGCGACATCTTGTGGCGCTTCGTCAAGGCCCACATCGACTCTCGTGCAGCGGCGACTCGACAGCTTGCGGGCGCCAGCTCTGGAGGACGCGGCGGCGGACGACGAAGCCGGAGACGTGCTGAACGTAGTCTTCACGTACGACCGCAGGCGCGTGGCCATTGACGTCGCCGTGGTTGGCGCCCGCGCCGTCGCGGCCCGGGTCCGCGCAGCGGCCAGCTGGGACGGGGCCGCGGCGGCGGAGGAAGAGGGGGCCAAGCGGCGACGCCATGCGGGGCTCAACATCTCCCCGCGCGTGCTCGGGCTGGGCGGCCGCCGGGGCGAGAGTGCGCAGGCGACGGTCCGCATGCTTGCCGCGACGGCCGGCGGCAAGTCGCGAGCCTCGGCGTTGGCCGCTGGCCTCGGGCAGCAGGTCAGCATCGCCGTCCAGGCGTCTGTCGCCCGGCGTATCGCGAGCGCTTGTGCCCGCCAGGATTCGCCGGCTCTGGCGAGATCCCGGCGAGGCCTCGCGGCGCGGGCGGCCGGCCCGAGGGCGAGCGCGGCGAAGAGGGCGGAGACGGAGGCTGCCGGGGAGGCCGCGGAGGCGGAGACCTGCAGCAGCAGGGGGCGAGGAGAATGAGGAGGAGGAGGAGGCCAGCCACGAGGCCGGAAACGCCGAGGAGGAGGCGGCGGCGGAGGACGAAGAGCAGGAGGAGAAGAAGGAGTAGGCAGAGCGCCGAAGGCGCGGCGGCGCCGGAGGCCGCCGTCGAGGAGGACGCGGAGGCGGATGAGGACGATGAGGACGATGAGGACGACGAGGACGATGAGGAGGAGGAGGAGGAGGAGGAGGAGGAGGAGCAGGAGCAGGAGGAGGAGCAGGAGGAGGAGCACGAGGAGGAGCAGGAGGAGGAGGAGGAGGCCGAGGCAGCAGAGCCAGCAGAGGAGGAGGAAGGACGACGACGAAGTGCAGGAGGCCAGCGACCAGCCTCAGAAGGCCGAAGCGGCCGAGCTGGCAGAGGAAGAGAAAGAGGAGGAGGAGGAGGAGGAGAAAGAGGAGGAGGAGGAGGAGGAGGAATAATAGGAGGAGGAGGAGCTAGGAGCTAGGAACTAGGAGCTAGGAGCTAGAGCTAGGAGGAGGAGCTAGGAGGAGGAGGAGGAGGAGGAGGAGGAGGAGGAGGAGAGGACGAGGACGAGGACGATGATGATGATGAGGAGGAGGAGGAGGAGGAGGAGGAGGAGGACGAGGACGATGAGAAGGAGGAGGAGGAGGAGAAGGAGGAGGCGACGGAGGACGCTGAGAGGCGCGCGGGGCCGCGCCCTCGTCGGCCGCGTCGGGCGCTCCCGTGGTGCGCCCGCTCTGGGGTCCTCCTCGGGCCCGAGGGCCCCGGGGCATGGGGAACGGAGGAGCAAGAGGAGCAGGAGGGGCCAGAGGAACAAGAGGACCAAGAGGAGGAACAAGAGCAGGAGGAGCAGTAGGAGCAGGAGGAAGAGCAGGAGGAGGAGGAGGATGAAGAAAGAGGAGGAGGAAGAAGAGGAGGGATGAGGAGGGATGAGGAGGAGGAGGAGGACGGGGAGGAGGAGGAGGAGGAGCGGAGGAGGAGGAGGAGGAGGAGGAGGAGGAGGAGGAGGAGGAGGAGGAGGAGGAGTGGCCGTCCTTCTGGGACGACGCAGGCGCAGTCTCTAGTCCCTGCGGGGGAGGCGTGTCTTCTTGGCCGTGGCCGAGGGGAGAAACACCGCAGAGCCGTGCCGAATTGGTTCGGAGTCGACCGCAGCTCGAGCGTCCGTGGTCGAACCCAAACCGTCTACGCGTAACATGTTGCATTGGTTTATGATCGATCGGCGCGGACCCTCGCACCCCCCCTTCCCCCCATGGAGTAGATCTTGGATGTTTTTGTCGCGCGTTTCGAGCAGATGGGGTTTCCCCCAGAGGACGCACGATTCCAAACAGTTGCACTAAGCAGAGGCCCCGAGCCAGACCCCCCTCCCCCCTTCCGCCCAATGTCGAAACGCCGAATAAGAAGACGCTTACCATTGGCATCGGCATGCGTTCCTCAGAGTTCCGCGCGGATTTCTTGGATTTGCGTTAGGCCCCCCTGGCGGTGCATCGGGCGCCGCCCCCGGCGCGCTCCCCTCGCCAGGGGACGGGGGTCCAGCGCCGATGCAAGAACTCCGCGCTGAGCTCTTATTGGAAAGGTTGCAATTCATTGTGCAGATGGTTCTTCCTCCAGTTGTGATCCAATCCTCGCTCGCCATCGGCTGCTTAGTTGTCTGGCCTCGCCTCGCCTCCCCATCGGCCCGCTTCTCTGTGCAGTCGGCGAGAGCAGGACTGGACCCGTCGGTCGTTAAAGAGTAGGTATCTCCAGGCTCCCACATCCCAATCTACTTCAAGCGCCTTCGTTTTTCAACAGTCGATGTTCTTTTGCTGTATTTTGTCAGGACCTGAACCTAACATATGTTGTCCGCCTCCCTATTTCATGCTTTTACTTGTTTCTTCGACCGACGTGTCTGGCATGTTTTTCTCCGCGTTCGGGGACGCTTGTCCCAGGGCGGCTGGAAAGTTCAGTGTGACCGCAGGGGTCATAACTTCCCAGCCGCCGTGGGACAGCCTAGGCGTCCCTGATGGGGTCGGAGTAGATGGGGCCGGAGTATCGCGCCGCAGCGCCGATGCATCGGCGATGCGGCTCGATATAGAGCCCGATTCTCTGCACGCCCGCGTCGGCGATGCATCGTTGACGTCGCCGATGCATCGCCGGTGCACCGCCGATGCATCGGCGATGCGGCGCGATGCTCCGACCCCATCTACTCGGAACCCATCTGGGAGGCTTCCAGACAGGCGCCCCCGATGGTGGAAACACTGAAATTCAGATCCGGGAGGTCAAACCAGGTGTACCAGAGACGCGCCGCCGCACGGCGCCCCCCGGCGTGCTGCTCCTCCGTGCCTGCCCGAGGACCTGGTGCCCGTTCAGCAGTAGCACGCTGATGGCTCCCCAAACGGCAGGCCAGCCACAACTGGGAGAGCTGTGGTCCTTGCCCCCCTGGGGGACCCATCGATTTCGACACCCATCTCGAGAGATCGTCGATGCGATGGGTTCCCCCAGGGAGGTAAGGACCACAGCTCCCTCAGTTATGGCTGGTCGGCACGGCAGCGTGCCACTGCAATTGTTGTGGTCCCCCGGTGTGCCGTTCTGTCGGCGTCGACTAAGCCTGCTCGTGCTACGCGTGCGTCGCCTCAGGAGGGGCGACGCGCGCGCTTTCTCAAACCTTACAGTATGTGCCAAGCGTCGGGCGGTTTCTGGCCGTGCCCCTGGGGCAACGATGTGCTACAAGATTGTCGTGCTCCATGGTCTGGTGTAGGGGAACGAACAATGACATAAACATAAAAACTCGGAGGTCCGCGCGGGGAGCAGAGGTCTGGGGAGCAGAGGCTGCGGCTCGCGGCTGCGGCGGCTGCGGCTCGCAGGGTGTGTGTGTCTGGGCATCATGATTTGGGGACAGACATCAGGCGATCGCAAACATGGATCGATCCCATGTGGGGGGAGGCAGGGGGAGGCAGGGGGGTGCACTGGCACCCTCCACCACGCCGCGCTCACAGGGCTACGACCACAGGGTGGGGGGGGGTGCGATCTCGTTCGCGAGGCCTTCGCGAGGCTCACGGGCGTACCCATCTAGCCATCCACTGGGGGGGGGCTCCTCGATCCCATGTACACTGGAGGGGGGGGCAACCCTGGATCATATATTTGCCCCCCTCTGGGGCACGGGTAATCGCAGAGGGTTTTTATTAGCCCCCCCCTGTTTCTCTCTCAGGCTATCGCAAACATGGATCACAGGGGGCGTGGATCAGCGACGGGTCCCGTTTCCATGGGAAATCGCGGAGTTCCGCCGCTGAGCGAGGTGGCACCGGCCGCATTTGGGGGAGGGCGCCTCCCCCGATCCGTGGAATTGGCGACCGCGCGCCGAATCCATGGATCGCCAATCCATGTTTGCGCGCCCCCGAGGGTCGTCTTCCTGGAACGATTCTTGGCCGATGATCAAGGATATGTGGGCCAGCGGCGTTCGAGACAGCGCGCAACAGTTTGCGGTCGAGCGGGCCAGGTTGCGCCATGTAGCGCAACAGTGAACGGGAGCGAGGTGCAAGGTCCCCCCCGGTCTCGTGTCCCCTCAGGTGCTGACGCATCTGGTTGCCCCCTCCCTCCATCTATCCTGGGAGGAGGAGGAGGAGGAGGAGGAGGAGGAGGAGGAGGAGGAGGAGGAGGACGTTGTCCCCTCCTCGGGGTGGGGCCGACCGAAAGAGGAGGAGGAGGAGGAGGACGAGGAGGAGGAGGAGGACGAGGACGAGGACGAGGAGAATAGAAACGTTGTCCCCTCCTCAGGGTGGGGCCGACGCCTGGTTCTACTGCCAGGAGCCCGGCTGCGGCCGGAGGTTCAACGCCCAGGACGCGCCCGCCGCGGGGGGGCGGCGCGTCTGCCTGGCCAGGGGGCGAGGCGAGGGGAGCAGCGCGGCGGCCTCTGCGCGCGAGGCGGTGCGGCGTCGGCCCCGGCTCGGGCGCTCTTGTTGGAGCGCCGCCAGGGTTCTGTGGAGGACGGTCTCAAGGGAGCGGAGGCGTGTTGCCAAACAGTTCCCAGGTGTCTAAGGAATGGTTTAAGCATGTTTCAAGCGTGTTGAAAGCACGTGCTCTAAACCTGTTCAGGGCATCTTTCAAACATGTGAGACACGTTTGTAGTTCAATGATAGGGTTGTTAGGGTGTCCATCGTCATGGCATCCACAACACCAGTTGAAGAAAGACAAAGTGCGTCAGCATACGGTGGGGGCCCATGCCAAGAAACACCCTGCTTGCCTCCAGGGTGCCCCGGGGTTCTCGGGTGTCGATGGTTCTGCCATGGGAGGCGTGACGCTCCCGCGCCAAAAGTCGATGAACGTCCTGGGGTCTCAGGGTTGGGTTTCTTGTGGAAGGTTTCTTGTGGTCGGGCCCCTACTGCACATTTCTCGAAGCTCCGCGCGGAGTTCTTGGATCTGTGCTGGGCCCCCCTGGCGGCGCCTCCTGCGCCGTCCCGGGCGCGGGGCTCTAGCCGGTTGCCCCGATTTGGCCAGTGTCGAATGGTCCGCGTTGTTTGGAAGCCGCGGACGCTCGTTGGAACGTCACGGGAGGCCTCTCGGGAGCCTTTTGCAGACCGTTTTAAGGCCTCTCGGGGGCCGTTTGGGGGCCTCTTGGCGCGTCTTCGGGGCCTCGTGAGGATTTTTTGGAACCTCTCGGGGGCCTCTTGGGGCTTCCTGGCGGCCTCTCGGGGCGAACGACTCGGATTTTCGGGTGCTTCTTGGGGGCGTCTTTGGGTCTTGCCGTCATGGAGCCCTCTTGGGCAGTGTTGGGAACCTCCTGGGGGCTCTCGGGCCGTCTTGGGGCCGTCATGGGGGCCTCTTGGGCCGCCTTGGAGCGTCGGGAGCTTGGAACGTCGAGGACTCCAAAACCATTGAAAACCTATGGGGAAGCAATGATTGTGGCCTCTCGGGGCCCTCTTGGGAAGGCTCTTGGGGCTCTCTTGGAGCATCTTGGAGGCCTCTTGGGCCGTCTCGGGAGTAACGTCTTGGAACGAATGTTGGCCATCTCGAGGCCCTCCTGGACCATCTTGGGGGTCTCGTGGGGCCCTTATGGGCCGTCTTGGGGCCCCTGTGGGCCCGAAAAAGTCACGCTGGAAGCCGGGGGGGAGCCCAGGGGAGCCGCGACAAGCTCAGGCAGATTTAGCAATTTGGGCTCTGGGCCCTTCAAGGAACCTCAGGATCGACGATTTGGGATCAGGGGACAAGGCGCAGGACCTGAGGACACTCCAACTCGTGCCTCAGGGCACGGTGGCGCATACGAGGGGAGGTCCAGGGGAGGGATTTGGGATGCAAAGGCAGAGAAGAGGGGACGGATATCGAAGAAGAAGCATCTGCATTCGTAAGACGTGTGAAGGTCCGCGCGGGTGTCTTGGATCTGCGCCAGACCCCCCCTGGCGGTCTTTTTTGGTGCCGTCCTTGGCGAGCTCAGCGCGCCAGGGGCGGGTCAGCGCTCAGAGCCGATCCGCGGACATTCGAAAGAGTATGTTTATGTCGATTCGCATTACTACTCGCATTGTCTTGGCATCGCTCGGACGCGTGTTTTTTTCCCCCGCTGGGACCATCGAGGAGCATCCTGGGTCATCTGGCAAACAGAGCGCGCACGAAGCCGAAAAGTGCACGGGGAATGGACGTCCGAGCGATGGCAAGTTGTAATTGCTAGCACTCCTCTCTTGTGTAGCCTGGCGAAGAGAACTGCGCACGCAGACCGGTCCCGTGCCAGACCCATCTCGTGCCTGGGTCTGCGCTCAGCGCCGATCCGCGAACCTTCAAAAGAGTATGCTTGTGTCGCTACGCATTGCCATTCGCATTGACAGTGTTTGTGTTCCTCCTTTTGGTCGGGCGAAGAGAACTACGCTTAAGTCGGGCCTGTCCATCTACAAGAGGACAATTCGAAAATAGTTAAAAATAGTATGGGGACGTTTGTTTTAGTATTTCTGCGCATGTTTTTGTGCATGTTTGGTTATTTCTGATTTTTCGTACAAAATTCACCTGTAGGAGGACATGCCCGACCTAAAACCACGCACGTGCAGCGGTCTGGGCCAGGCTCACTCCCGTGCCCAGGCCCGGTGTACAAGTGCCTGCCTCGCCGGAAGACAGCGGGGCGTGTCTTGGGCCCCGGCCCAGGAGTGGCCCCGCCGCGACCCGTGTACAGTGCCGTTTTTTATACGTGCTCCGCGTGCGGATCATGTATCAAAAATGCAGGGAGTAAGCATTAAAAACAACGATGAGTTCATGCTTAAATTGATTCATAAATTAATCATGCACTAAAGATCTTATATTTTTGAAAATACTATGTATTAAAACCTGCCCTGTATGTGCATAGGACTCTTGCGTAGGTCTCGGCATTGGCGACCCAGGTGGAGGCAGGGAATCTGGGCCTCCTAGATCGGGTCGGAGCGGATGGAGGCGGAGGATCGCCGATGCACCGCCGATGCATCGCCGATGCGGCTCGGTGTGCAGCCCGATTTGCTTCTCGTCGACGATGCCGATGCATCGCCGGTGCATCGCCGATGCAACGCCGATGCAACGCCGATGTATCAGCGATGCGGCGCGATCCTCCGACCCCGTCTACGCCCACCCCATCCAGGAGGCCTCCAGGGAAGCAGACGCAGAGGACCCTGGAGGCGGACGATGGTCCAGACGGCCAGAGGCGGCGCGCCCTCACCAAGCCGGGCCTCGCCTCGGACCTCGTCGAGGGCCGCGCGGGCAGGGCCTCGCAGGAAGGCGTCGGGCTCCCCGGAGAGCCGTGGGGATGCTCCATCCCAGGCGGGGAGTTATCCGTCACCACCTCCCGGGGATCGATCTTCGGGGACCTCGGCAGGCGGCGAACATGTCTTTACGATCCCGAGTCGAGCGAGTCGAGGCTTCAGAGGCCCTCCCCCAGATGGGATGGGTCCCCTGGTTCCACAGGCCCCCCCTCTCAGATGGGATGGGGGACGCCGACGCCGACGACGCCGCCGCCGCCGACGACGACGCCGACGCCGTCGCTGACGCCGACGCCAACGCCGTCGCCGACGTCGACGCCGACGGACCACGACGACGACGACGACGCCGACGACGACACCGACGACGACGACGACGACGACGACGACGACGGCATCGACGACGACGGCATCGACGACGACGGCGACGACGACGACGGACCACACAGCACCCACAGGAGGAGGCAGGGGGGTGCACCGGCACCCTCCACCACGCCGCGCCCACAGGGCTACGACCACAGGGTGGGGGTTGCGGTTTTTGTTCGCGAGGCCTTCGCGAGGCTCACGGGCGTACGCATCTAGCCATCCACTGGGGGAAGGGCTCGATCCCATATGCATTGGGGGGGCAACCCTGGATCATATAGTTATTTGCCCCCCCAGAGGGCTCTTATTAGTCCCCCCCCTGTTTCTCTCTCAGGCGATCGCAAACATGGATTAAGTGGGCGTAGATTAGCGACGGGTCCCGTTTCCATGGGAAATCGCGGATCCGCCGCCGAGCGAGGCGGCACTGGCCGCATTTTGGGGAGGGTACCTCACTGGATCCATGGATTTGGCGACCGCGCGCCAAATCCATGGATCGCTAATCCATGTTTGCGCGCCCCCGACTCTCGGGGAAACAAACTCACCCCTCCTCCTCCTTCTCCTTCTCCGCCCCTCCTCCTCCTCCTGCTCCACCTCCTCCTCTTTCTCATTGTGTTGGTTGGCTTGCCACCGCAATTGCGCATGATCCTTGCCACGCGTGCTCCTTGTCTGGACACTTCCATCGTTCTCGCTTCACCGATTCACGTGCATGCCGACTCGCATTGCCATATGCAACCTTTTTTGGCTCAAAGCTGTGCTGGTGCCTGTTCTTCAGCACCAGCCAGCCACTCAGACCAGACTATTAGATACCTTGTCTCGTTCGTATGGTGGGCGGGAGTGAAGCAGGGGCGAGGGTAAGCAGGCCAATACGTCGCGTTTTGAATGACGCAGTTATGTTTACAGTACATACGTTTACCACGTGAATTGGGATGTGCTGTGAAGACCGCGGCGTACTGGGATTAAAGGTCCCAACTAAATGTGCCAATCTATTGTCGTTTCATAGCTTACGGGGAGTTGGCGGAATTTGGTGGACGTCAGAAGCCGGCAGAAAAGAATAGCAAGTATGATATTGTATGTAATGTTCAGTCGTACGCTGGAGTATCCATTACAGTTCTGCGTTTTTATATGGCATTGGGCCTCAAAAGGTGGATGCTCTTACCACCGTGGGCTGTGCAACTCCTACCCGTTGGCCTGCAGCATCCCGCCAGCCCAGCAAGGTCTTCCGATCTGCCCGTTGCCTCTGAAGTAGAGAGGTTGAGGTATAGAAGTAAGTCATGTGTTTCTTCGTGTAGACGTCGTTACCGTCGAGGCGCAAGACCAGACGGCTAGACGCAATGTCTATACGTCACAGTATTGCCCAGAGGAAAATACAACGTATGTCAACGTTTTGCGTATTTCTTCGAACCAAATGGTTGACGTGTCGCGTATTCCAGATCCGAGGTGAGTAGTCAAACGATACATGTGCATAAGCATACCATGAATGAAAGAGGCCGAAACAGTGGAACTTGGAGATCCCATGGAGCCTCTTGTTCTCAGGGAGCCATCTGGGAACTCTCTTGAAGCCCCTCTGGAAGCCTTTGAGTCTCCCGTCGGGCTCTTTTGAAGCTCTGTGGGGAGTCTTGGACGCCCTCTTGGATCCGTCCTGGACGCCACCAAGGCCTGTGGACATAACATGGAGCGGCACACAATTTCGCATCGCCCCGCCGGAGACCCAATCATCACTTGTTGGAGCCCTCTTGGAGCGCGCTTGGGGCCTTGGGGCTCAGGGACAACGATAGCGGGGGATAGGCACAGGGGGGGGATGCATCGATCACCAATCGTCCACTCGTCGCCGATAGCCCACCCCCATCCAGGAAGGTGCGGATTCATTCTCGGGGGCCCACCGCCGATATACCGTTCATGTGTCGCCGATTCCAGGTCGATGTGCCCCTGTTGCCCCCCCTCGCGGAGGCCGGGTCGGCCCCTCCGGGGAGCTCTCCGGGGGCGACCCTGCAGCCACTTATGGAAGCCTCGGGACCCCCCGGGACGCGGAGAGAGGGCGGGAGCGCAGGGAGCCGCGGGGCGGCCCCCTGGCGACGGGCCCCGGGCCCCGGGGCAGTCCTCGAGCGCACGGCAGGGGCCCGGAGCTTCTGTGTCACCCCTTGGCATCGCTCGGACGTGTGCATTTTTCATTCGGCGAGGACCATCGAGGAGCATCCTTGATCATTTCGCGAAAAAGTCACGCACGAAACCGAAAAAAAAAAACAGGAAATGGAGGTCCGAGCGATGGCCAGTCCCCGAGAGGGGGCGCGGGGGCAGCGGCTCTCCCTCCCTGCCTCGCGGCGGGGGCCGGAGAGGCTCGCTCTCTCCAGGGTGGCGGCGCGAGGGCGCGAGGACTTGCTGCGCGTCGCGCGGCGTTCGAGGGGGCGGGCTCAGGGGGGGGGAGTCCATCGTCCCACCACAGTGTGTGTTTTTTCCCACCGACTCGTCTGTTCGTCGCCCGCCCCGCCCAGGAGCGCGCGGCTCCGCTCTCGGGGGCTCGTCGCCGATCGTCCGGCGATGCAGCGACGCTTTCGGGCCGACGCGTCCCCCCCCCCCCCCCGAGCAGGTGCCCGCCCCCTTTCATCGCTGACCCTCCTGGGTCCTGGGATGCAGCTCTGGGGAGGTCAAATTCTGATGTTGCCCTGGCCCGAAATCCGGCACGGTCCCGCTGAATCCGGCCTGGTCCCGCTTGATCCGGCCTGAGCCCGCCAACTCCGGCTGAATCCGCTCAGTCCGAGGCCCAATCTGGCGTAACAGCCCCCCGCTGGGGCTTCATCCTCCCTGTTCCCCCCGACGAAGACCTCCCAGTAGTTGCCTCCTCGTCAGTCAGCCCCCCGCTGGGGCTCAATCCTCCTGGTTCCCCCCGACGACGACCTCCCAGCAGCTGCCTCCTCGTCAGTGCAGGCACCGTCTGGAGACTCGCGGCTGCTGGCGAGCCCTCGGCCGCCGAGGCCAGGCTCGGCTCGAGGGGCTGGCCAGGGCAGCGTCGGAGGAGGATGTCGACCCCGGCGCAGACGTCGACCGTGCTATGAATTCGTTGCTCGCCTCGTGTCGGCCACGCGTAAGAAGACGTCGGGCCTGTCCCTCTCATTACAGGAGGGATATATTCAAACATGGTCAAGACATGGTAGTCTGGGGGCGATGTCTCGAGGATGTTTGAACCACTGTTGGCCATGTTTCGGGGTATATGTTTGATTTTTCGTCCAAAATCTGCCTGTATCGGGCCGGGCGAAAGGGGGGGATTGGGAAAGGGGGGGGGTACGAGATTTGCTGCATGCAGCTGGTTTCGGCCTCACCGAGGGGCCTATTCCTCGATACATGGCAGCCTCCGGCGCCGGGCGGCGCCGGGAATATCAGCTACGTGAGCTGAGTCTCAAACCCCCCCTTTGCTATCCCCCCCTTTCGCCCGACCCGACTGTAGGGGGACACGCCCGACCTGACCAGAAGTGTGGCCTTTCGCCCGAGCGGCCTCCTCTGCGGGCCCACGGGGGTGCCCCTCCGGTTCCGGCCTGCGCGCTCGGATCTGGCCCCGCCGCGGCCCCCGAGTGCCGCGGCCCCCGGAGGCCACTCCCTGCCAAGGGCGGACATAGCCCCCAACAGTGACACGTCGATTGCTCCAGATTTCGTAATAAAGGGAGGGGGGGTCTCATTTCGGGGGGGTCTCTTCCAGGCTATCTTGGAGGGCCTGGGGGGGTCTGGGGACGATGTTTTGGAGGGTTCTCCCACGGGGGGGGTCTGAAATGGCTTGTCTTGGAGGGTCCAGACCCCCTCCCTTTTATTACGAAATCTGGAGCAGTGAATTGTCCGTTTTCGGTTCTCGAGAGGGCGCCCTGGCTGGTATTTCCAGGCTTGCGCCCGCCATGTTTGGGCCTCGGGCCGTTTCCACTAAACCACGTTTTGCTAAAGGGGGGTCTGTCCATCCCCGATGTTGGCGATCGTGTGCGGACAGAGGAAGGCAAGGGCTGGTGAGGGCTTGGACGTGGAAGGGGGAGGAACACGTTGCAGTCAGGCTGTCAGGAGGCACCGTGACTTGGTCGGTCGTGGCCCGCCTAGCAGCCTAACCGCCTCCCAGGCGCCTATGCGATGTACACTCTTCGCAGCAACTTTTGCGTGCAGCTGTGCACGGGTGCCGCCTTGCCGCACTGAGTTCAGACGGAGCCTTTGGTGCATGATGACAAGCTTCACGGCGCGCCTTGTCAGGGCCTTCCTCGTCGCCGTGGCTCGAGCGAGCTCGAAACGCAGGATTGTGCCTGCAAGGGGAATTGTGGGTTCCAGCTCGAGCCCATTTGGTGTTTTTTTGATTTGCGATAGCGACGGTGGCCGGCCCCGCCCTCCTCCCCCTCTCCCCCGCCGTGGTGACGTCACGATTCGCGCCGGCGCCGTCTGGGAGTTAGCCAGTCTCAGGAATTCCAAGACGGCGCCGGCACGAATCGTGGCGTGACCGTCCCCCACTCGCCCGCCCCTTCGGTCACGCCCGTCATCGCCACGGGATAGAAAGTTGTCTCTTGCGGCGTCCGACGAGTGGGTGTAGCCAGAATTGCAAGGCAGACAACATTGGTTCCCAGAATCCAGGGGTTTTTGCGGGAGGGTTCATTGAGGAGTGCCCCTTATCGAGCAGATCTTGAGGATTGTGACGCAGAGCTTATATGTCTTACAGCTTTGGTCCATCGTGATGCCCATTGCTGGATTCGCACCCCCCATTATGCGATTTGGGTTTTCTTGAAATTGATAATGTGTTGTTTCAATATTCGGGTTGTTTTCTTTCCCGTCGGTGGGCATCATTTCGGCCAGATGACGGCGATTCTGTGTTGTTAATGTCGCATGTTCCCTCCGAGTTGCTCCCTCTTGTTTGGTATTCGTCCGTGTGGCGTTCGTTCCCAGCATCTTCTCCACCAAGCAGGTTCCCGTCACACATTTGTCTACACCATTTAGATGATCTGCCCCAGCCACAAAGTAGGAGCATCATGTGTGAAGCCATGCCAGCCGGCCTCACTTTCTCATACGTTCGAGTTTAGAGCTGTCTTGAATTGCGCAAGTAGGTTGCAGCAACATTTGAGGATCGGCTCGCCCCCTTGAATCATCGGTTCCAGTGCTGCATGCGTTTCAATTCCCCATGTGGTTTGCAATAGTATTTGTCGCATCTGCAGATCTATGTTCCCACACGGTGCCTCCACCCCGGGAGTCATATGTGTCAACATGGGGCATAATCGGAATCTGCCAGAGCGCGCAATTATCCGCGATGTGTTCGGGGGAGGGTCACATGGATTGCATCATGCTCGTCACGGCCCTTCACCTTTTTTTCACCCGGGGCCACAGACTAAACGGTGATTCAGTTGTGTCATACGTCGGTATAATTTGTGGGCCTAACAGTGTCCAACGGAATGCGCCTGACAGAAACCGGTGACTCGTTTGGTGTTCGTTTGCCAGGTGTGCCGGTCTGATATTACATTCGAGCATTGCGTTGTCTCGCTTTGGACTTGCTTGCCTTGCGGGGGGGGCATGCTCACGCTAATTTCATTGCTGACGCTTCGCGTATTCCCACCTGATCCAGATTCCCAGACGTCCGACTTGATTTTTCAATGCGTAGACCCCAGAGCCCCTGGCCCCTTCCAGGGTCCTGATTTTCATTCCAGATAGCTTCTTGATGGTTGCGGACCCCGACTACAGATTCAGCACGACGATAATGCCGAAAAGTCCGAATGCCTCGATGTTCGAACCCCGATCCTCGCACCTCCTCGATCTTCTTCCGACTGTAGAGTGCACTAGCGTCGACTAGCGTCTGATATTCGATGGGAAACGCGCCGATGAAGCGTCTATGAGCGTCGATTCGCCTCCATGTAGCTTCGATTCGCGTAGATCGGCGTCGATTCGCAAGATCCAAGAAGATGGTATGGGCGGCTCCCATGAGTTGCCAGCGAAGTCCGCCCGCTGTTTTTTTCATGACGCGAGGGGGTCCCAGTCTGGTCTCAGAAGTCGACCCCATGATCCTTCCCTCGGACGGGACCCCCCTCTCCCCCCATCCATGGAGTATGTCTTGGCTGTTTTGGGCGAGTGTTTCGAGCAGGGGGAGTCTCTCCCGGAGGACGCACGGTTCCAAACAGCCGCATCAAGCAGAGGTCCGCAGCCAGAACCCCTCCTCCCCCCCCCCTTCCGCCCAATGTCGAAACGCCGAATCAGAAAACGCTCACTATCCTCACCCGATTTTACCCTTCAGTCGGGCCTGTCCCTCTCCAGACGGAGTATTCAAACATAGTTTTTAAAAACGTCTCGGGACGATGTTTGTTTACCATGTTTGAGTATTCTATGGTACTTTTTGACTGTTGTTCATCTTGCGCGTAACATCCCCCTGTGGGGGGACGGGCCCGACCTAATTTTGCCCTCGTCCTGGCTTCGTCGTGTCCTCCTCCTCCTCCTCCTCCTCCTCCTCCTCCTCCTCCTCCTCCTCCGCCTCCGCCTCCGCCTCCGCCTCCGCCTCCTCCTCCTCCGGGCTCCCTCCGAGAATCGGAGCCTCGAGGCGAGCCGCCCGCCGCGGCGACGAGGCGCCTCCCCGGGCCCCGACGGAGCGGGCCAGCGGCGCCCACGAGCAGTTTGCGGCTCGGGCTTCCCAGGGCTTGGGACGTCCAGGCTCACCGATCTCAGGATCGTTCCTCCTCCTCCTCCTCCTCCTCCTCCTCTCCTCCTCCTCCCTCCTCCTCTCCTCCTCCTCCTCTCCTCCCCTCCTCCTCCTCCTCCTCCTCTCCTCCTCCTCCTCCTCCTCCTCCTCCCCCTCCTCCTCCTCCTCCTCCCTCCTCCTCCTCCTCCTCCTCCTCCTCCTCCTCCTCCTCCTCCTCCCTCCTCCTCCTCCTCCTCCTCCTCCTCTAAGTCGGCCAGTGGGGCCAAGGCCACGCCGCTGGGGACGGGGATCGGTTAAACGATGCTCGCGATCCTTGTCGGAAACTGGAACATCTACATTACAGGTGGCAGGTGGTCGTTTTTGTTGTTCATTGTTGTGCCGATCGGCGCGGGCCCTCGCACCCCCCCCTCCCCCCCTGGAGTGGATCTTGGCTATTTGGGGCGTCTGTTTCGAGCAGGTGGAGACCCTCTCCCATGGGACGCACTGTTGCAAACGGTTGCACTAAGCATAGGTTCGGAGCCAGACCCACCCCTCCCGCCTTCTTCCGCCAATTGTTGAAATGCCGAATAAGAAAACACTCACCATGAGTTTGGATGTCCAGGTTCACCGATCCTTGTCGGAAATTGGAACATTTACATTGCCAGTGGCAGGTTATTCCAGGACTTTCCGAGGGTCGGGGACGACGTCGGGGTGTGGTGCGTACTTTCCCCCGTCCCCCGGGGAAGCAACGAAAAGTGTGTACACCAGGATTCCGTAGTTATACACCATAATCCGTTTCCCTGCGCAAATTTCGGTGCAGGGCCAGAAACAGCGTCCGTCGGTGTCGGTTTCTTCTCTTGGGCCCGAAGAACCAAAAGCGGCATAACTATAGACTTGCGACCGTCCGCGCGGATTTCTCGGATCGGCGCTGGGCCCCCCTGGCGGCGCCTCTTCGCCGCCCAGGATGGGGGAGCCAGCGCGGATCCAAGAAATCCGGGCGGACTTCCAGAAAGGTTTATAATCACGCAGTTGTCTGTTCACCCATCCTTTGGGCCAGCATGGCCAGGCCTATCTCCGTCCCCAGTGGGGCAGGGCTCCATCGCGCTACCAGCCTATACCGCCTCCAGGTGGGGATGGATATGCCGCGCAGCCGTGCGGATAGAGCATCTGTCCCCTCGCGGGGTCGCGGGTCATACACGAGGGCCAAGGCTTTTTCATACCGTCGGACCGAGGTATAAGCTCGAGGTCGCTGCGGGGAGGATGCCCTAATGCTCTTCGTGCCTGGTGCATGCTCTTGTGCAGCCTGGGGCCAGGTACTCTTGGATGCTCTGTCTCTTCTGGCCGATGGAGGGCCTCATGCCCTGGAAGACTGCTCCTCTGGCCCAGGTCCGATTGTCCTTGGAGCCGTCAGAGGCCCGCGCGGTCCCGCAGAGAGAGTGTCGCGGAGCGGCGCCGCCCCGGGCGCGGGGGCCCCAAGCGCCGACCCAAGCAGTCCGCGCGGAGCTCCAGCACTGCATGTGTGTGCGGCCGCTGCTCATCTCCTGCATCCCGTGGACGGCCCCAACACACACGTCAGAGATTCTGGCCGAGGTTCTGGACAGCTCCGGCGGAGCTGCAGAGCCAGGTGGCAAGCATCCCCTGGCTCCTTGGCACGCCAGGGGAGGAGGAGCACCTCCGTGGGGACAGCGACGAGGATGAACGACGGCGAGGACCGCGGCGACGATCACGGCGGCGACGAAGACGACGACGTAGACGAATACGACCACGACGGCGGCGGCGGTGGCGACCCCCTCCTCCGACTTCGCAATTGTTTCGTGACGTGGGCCCCCAGGGATCTCGACCCTTTTTCCGCACAGGTCAGGTTTTCGTCCTGGGCCGCTTTTTGACGGCCCGATCTGGGTGTCGGTTTCTCTTGCGTCGTTGCCATGTGATGGGACGTCGGCGGCGGCGACGACGGTCGCCACGGATCGGGTCGAACGAAGAGGGTAGACGAGGGAGACGGTGGGGGTACGAAATCTGCCGCGTGCAGCCGGCTTCGGCGTCCGCCGCTGTGCGCTTCCTTCGACCGACTGGCGCTGGGAGGCTCTGGGAAAATGAGCTGCGTGAGCTGCTTCGCTGCACCCGCCGATTCCCTCACCCCCCCCCATGAGTGCCCGAGTGGCGCTCGCGATCTGCTCGCGACCGTGCCCGCTGCTCGCCCAGATCGGGCGCTGGTCGCCCGATCGGCGCCTGCTCGGTCGCCACAGATCGGCGCAGCCGCCGCGAGCGCCCCCGGCTCGCCCAGATCGGGCGCTGCCAGAGCCCGGGCGGCACCCGGGAGCACCCCACCACGAGGCCCGGAGGGCCCCAGGGTGGCGCGAAGCGCTGGGGGGCACCTCGGGCTGGGGAGGCACCTCCGGCGGCACCCGCCGCCCGCCCGACCCGGATAGGGCGAGCCCCGTCACCCCTTGGCGCGGCGGCGGCGGCGGCCCGTGACCGCGGCCTGCGCGCAGGTGCCGCTCGGCGTCGGCAGGGGCGTTGAGCTGGATCGCCTGGACGAGGCGGGGGGCACCACCACTGCCAATTTAGGTCGGACGGGGAGGCCTTCCTCCTCCTCCTCCTCCTCCTCCTCCTCCTCCTCCTCCTCCTCCTCCTCCTCCTCCTCCTCCTCCTCCCACCTGTGGGTAGTGGCGATGGAGAGTCGGCGCATCGGTGCACTGGGGTGGAGGGGGAGAGGGGTCGAGGACTCCGCGGCCCGCCTGGGGGGCGCGAGCGCAGCAGATCTGCGCCGCGCGAGCCTCCCGAGGCTCGAGGCGGGGGCGGTTCGCCCCGCAGGCCCGCGGAGGCCTCTGGGATCCTGCGCGTGTCGCGGGGGCGAGGACTTGACCAGCCTGGAACGTGTCCCTATCCCTGTGCCTGGCACCTCCTCATCACGATGCCAATCTTAGGGATTCCCTTATTTTTTGAGGGCGAATCCCTAAGATTGTCATGTCCTTTTGGCGTGTCAATCTTAGGGATAGGGGTACGTTCGAGGCTGGTCAAGGACGAGTCACCGGAGGTGGCCGCGAGGGGTGGCGCGCCAGGGCGGTGGGCTTCTGAGGGGGCGACGGGGCGTCTCGGAGTCCGGAGCCTTCGCGGAAGGCCCCAGGGGGCTCCAAGAGGGAGTCTCAGAGGCCGCCGGGCTCTTCTGAGAACCTGCCCCCGCCTGCTTAGAAGCCCCCCCCCCTCGCGACACCCCATTGTGGGCGCCGCCAGAAATACCCCCCTCGTCCGCGCGCATCCCTCGGGCCACGGCGCGCTACGGAACCCCTTTGCCTGGCCCCCTCGACGGTGCACCCGAGGGGAGGAAGGAGGCTCGAGATTCCCAAACCTCCCACGTCTGGAACGATTTCACCCTGGTATCAGAAGACCCTAACATTTTACGGGTGACCAGTAGAGAGAGAGAGAGAGAGAGAGAGAGAGAGAGAGAACAAAAAAAGAGAAAGAGAAACAGAGCAGTCTACTGTTCTGCGCATGCGGGGGGGGCCATCCTGGAGGACTTGCGGAAGAGCACACGGGAGACCATGCGGGATTCCATGCTGGAGACTTTACAGGAGACCGTACGGGAGACTTTATGGGAGACCGTACGGGAAATCATGCCGGAGATTCTGCGAGAGACCATGCGGAAGACCATACGCATTTGAGACCAGACGGGAGACCTCGACCCCATACTGGAGACAGTACCGGAGACCCTACGGGGGACCGTACTGGAGACCACGTTGGAGACCATTCGGGAGACCACACGGGAGACCTTGCAGGAGACCGTATTTTGGACCGTCAGGGAGACCGCATGGGAAATTCTGCGGGAGACCTTCCGGACGACCTTGGGGGGCTCTTCGGGAGGCCGTCTGAAGGCCACACGGGGAGACCTTCCGGACGACCTTTCGGGAGACCATCGGGTCACCGATTCCGAGGCGGCCAGGGACCCCCTGGCCCTGCTCACGACACATATACAGAACCCTTACAGACAAGGTGCACGGGGACAAAAATTGGATGCCGTTTTCGGACCCTTGGGCCATCCATAGAAAACAGCCTTGGCGAAAAACAGGTCCCCAGGAGGCTGCCGATAGTTATGCGGACCCCGAACAGAAAATAACAATGCATTAGAGGTTGGTGTTCGAGGATCGAGGATCGGGAAGGGCAGGTTGTCTGCGGTTCGGTCCGTTCAGTTGCGTCGGAGTGGTTTGCCTTCGTGACGACCTGGGAGGAGGATCGAGGTTCGATGATCGATGTTGGAGGCTGGAGGTCTTGTGCGTTTGTGACACCGTCTGATTTTCCTGATCCTTACGGGGGCTTCTGTGGGACCTCTGGGACCAGGCGGGAGGAGGATCGAGATTTGAAGATCATCGAGGCCGGCGTCGTCGCTTTGGAGGTTCTTGAGCGCATCTGGCGATTCTCCTCGCCGCAGCTGTACGCGGCTCGAACAACTTGCTTTGGTGGACCCTGGGATGGGTCCAGGGACAACGGAACCCAGACTCCTTCCCGCTGCGAAACACATGGCAGCTGAAGGCTTCGGGCCCCGTTCCGAGCGCCTTTCTGGGCAGGGGCCCCGGGCCGTCAGACAGAGCGGCTCCGGACGAAAAGCTGGTGCCGGGGAGGGGTCCTCCAGACTTCGGGGGTCTGCGTGAGGAAGTCGCGACGTCGGGGCTCCTGGGCAGGAGGTTCGGTGAGCGGCATCTTTCTGTTGTTGGCCTCTGGAGGCCGGCTAGGCCTCTGGGGGGGACCTCTAGTTAGGCGGGCGGGGAGGAGGGAGGGCAGTGGACCACGCTAGGCCAGCAGTGTCGGCAGGTTCGAGCTTGTTTCTAACCCCACTGCGTACTGGGTCTCTCCTAGGACCACCTCCGGTCTCATCGACGATGCTCGCTCGATTTCGAACCGCTGGCATTCGAACTTGAAGAGTCTCCAGGGAGCAAAACATGCAGCCGCGTCTCTCACTTGAGACTCGATTCAGGGGTAAAGCAGACTGAGGAGGAGAAGGAGGAGGAGGAGGAGGGGAAGGACGATGAAGGGCAGGATGACGCAGATAAGATGTCGAAGGAGGTGAGTTGAGGTATGGGAAGCAGGAGGGGCTCTCATGGGAAGGCGTAGCAGTAAGAATGGAGGAGGAGGAGGAGGAGGAGGAGGAGGAGGAGGAGGAGGAGGAGGAGGAGGAGGAGGGGGAAGAGGAGGAGGGCAGGGGAACATGGGTGAAGGGGAGGAGAAGTAGGAGCAGAGGAGGAGGAGGAGTCCAGGAGGAGCACAGTACGCGATGCGGGCCATTGTGGACTTTTCGATCGATGGTGTCGCGAAGCCATTGTTTAATCCATACATGTAAGTACTATTTTTGTTTCCCCTCTCTCTCTATATATATATATATGTGTATATGTATCCCGTTTACGTGCCCCACTATGGACAGCCTGATATTCAACGGGATTGCCAGCAACATTTGGTGCATGAGCAGCTGGGCGCGGGCCAACAGTACCGCCGATGCTCAGCCAACAGACCGATAGTCTTGGTGACGGACATGTGTGCGAGAGAAGCCTCTTGGAGGCAGGTGGCCTGTCGGGGGCAGTTCTGGAGCCTCTTGGGGCTTCTTGAGGTCTCTTGGGGACTCTTTGGGACCTCTTGAAGGCTTCCTGGGGGTTCCTGGGAGCTTCTTAGAGCGGAGGGCTCGAAATGTCGGTTCGGGTCCCCCCTCCTGGGCCCTTCTTGAGGGCGTTTTAAGGCCCTCTTGGGCAGTTTTTTGCTGCCTCTCGGGCCGCATTGGGGCGTTCGTGGGCCTTCTTCAGGCTGTATTAGGGGCCTCTTGCGCCGTCGTGGGGCGCTCTTGGGCGCCGTCTTGGAGCGTTGGGAGCCCGAGAAGGCGAGCATGCGATAATCTTGAAGAACCTGGTGGACATCGTTGATTCTGGTTTCTTGGGCCCCTCTTGGGGGTGCTCTTGGAACGTTCTTGGGGCCTTGGGCCGTCTTGGAACCATCTTTGGGCACCTCGGAGCACGCTTGGGCCGTCTTGGAGGCCTCTTCTTCCGTCTTGGGGGCCTTTACGAGGGATTATGGACTCGAGAGCGCGGAATCTGTGCACTTTGCTGGGGGGATGTGGCCTCGATGACACAAACACCCTATATTTTTACGTGTCCGACGCCCCCCCAGGAATTCTGAGAACCCCGGGAAGGGGAAGTTCAGAAATTCCTCTTGGGTTTCCCCGCCTCGCGCGGTCCAGAAACATAATACAGTAGGACACGGAAAACAGGACCCTAACATTGACATTGGAGATTTGCATCTGGAATTGGAGTAGGGAGCATCAAGCGTAACCCTTGCAGCTTGACGGCCCCACAAGGGGGCCGGCGGATAAAGTATGATTGTATAGTGTAGATGTGTGCACACATCTAGAACGAGAGAGAGATACATAGAAAACTAAAGAGAGAGAGAGAGAGAGAGAAAGAGAAAGAGAAAGAGAAAGAGAGAGAGAGAGAGAGAACAAACAAAAACGAGCGAGAGAGAGAGGAGGGTGAGTAGGAGGAGGAAGAAGAAGAAGAAGACGATGAAGGCGACGAAAACGAAGGCGACGAAGACGAAGGTAGAGGAGGTGGGTGGGGGCAGAAGTCCGTCTGACGCGCGGGAGGAGGATGGGCGAATACGCGCAGGCGGAGCGGGAGGAGGATTGCCCCCGAGAGCGTCGCAGGGGAGCGACGACGAGAAGGCGAGGGAGGAGGAGGAGGAGGAGGAGGTGGTGGAGGAGGAGGAGGAGGAGGACGACAACGAGGACGAGGACGAGGGAGCGGGCCGAAGTGGAGGAGAGAGAGCTGACGACCTGACGTCATCGGAGTTGCCGGCTCGAACGCCGCCGATGGCAGTGGGCCGCCAGGCGCACATGCAAGTCCCCGCGCCCCTCCCCCCTCCCCAGGAGGAGGAGGAGGAGGAGCAGGAGGAGGAGGAGCTCCCCCCTTCTCTGCCCTCCTCGTCCATCTCGGGCGTGCAAGAGGAGGAGCGGGAGGAGGAGCTCGACGGGGGAAAGAGAGAGCCCCCCCCTCGTGGCGAGGTGAGCCTGGCCCAGGTGAAGGCCAAGGCCAAGGTCAGGGTGCGGGCCGCGTTCCAGGAGTCGGAGGAGTTCCTGGGCTCCGCCTCCGAGGGGGGCCGTCGAGACCAGGCGAGGCCCCCGCCCGCCCCCCGCGCCGCACCGCCCCGCGCGGGCGCGCGTAGATCTCGCGGCCCCTCCCCCTGCCAGAAGCTGCCGCAGTCGTGGCCCGCCCGCCGCCTGCTCTCTGGGATACGGTCGGACCGAGATCCAGGATCGAGGTCTTGTTCGGGGAGGGCACCCGGAGGTTCTTCGTGCCTGCTGGACGTGCTTCTGCATTCTGGGGGAGGACATCCTCGAGTGATCTTGTTGTCAGGGGTGGTTTGGCCGGCGGCGGGTCTCGTGTTTTTGAGCGATGTTTTGTCGTCGTAGGTCCGACCGTACGCATGGGATTTATCATACGCCGGATTGATTCTTGGTGCGGGCCCACATGGGTCCCCCTGGCTCACGCGCATGGATATATATATATATATATATATATGTATATATATATTATATATATATATATATATACGCGTCAAGCCGAGCACCAGAGGCCACGATTTTGGTGGCTTTCGATTCCGATTCGATTCGACTCAGGATTTCGATTCGGGTTCCGACTTCTTGTTGGAGGCATAGTAGCCTGCCGATTTCTGCGGATTCGACTCTTCCCGACTCGGTTGCCGATTTCCGCCGATCCGTTTCATTTCGATCGGCGATCCGACTTCTCGATTCGATTCTGGGTTTTCCTGCTACTCGTGCCCAGGGTCATCCTTGCGTGTAGCCGATGGATCCAGAGTGGGAACCCAAAGGGCAGCGAATCCGGATATATGTGGGCCCCCTTGAGTGCCCAAATTTTCAATATCCATCGCCTTATGGGGTGCCAGGGCATCGGTTACCCAGGCGGTGGATACGTACAATTTCTGGACGCTTCGCGTAGCCCCACGAATGCACCGCGACTCCCGTGCGCACGCTCAACGCGGCCACGACAGCAACAGCAGACCCGCCCCATGGACAGCAGATGGCAGAACAGCCACCGCTGCAGCCGCGCAGGACCGATGGGCAGGCGCCATCGGCTCAGCCACCCCTGGCCAGTGGCAGGACTGGCAGGAGTGGAACTCCTGGGACCAGCAGAAAGCCCCATAGACGGACACGGGCTGGAAAGGAAAGGGTAAGCGGTACTCCCCCAGGGGGGACGACCGGTACACGGACAAGCGCGCCCGATGGTGGGCTAGGGAGGACTCTAAAGCCCAGGGCTAGCAGGGCCAGACCAATCTGTCACCGCACCCCCGGCCCTCCTGACCAACGTGCCCCGTCCCCCTCACCACCTGCCACCCCCCCGTCGGGGCCTGTTTCACCTCGCAGCGCCTGGCCTTGGCCGTAATACCTGGGGGCAACATCCGCTGGGGCGGAGGTCACCTCACATCTCACCCAAAGGCGCAGCATAGCTAGACAGCCCACACTGGATACGTGGACCCATCCCTGACATTCCCCCCCTGCTCATCAGGGGACCTGCCCACTGGACCGACCGGTCCCGGGACCACCCACCTTGCTGTCCAACGGCGACAGCCACCCCCCTTTGGTGACAGGGGGACGTCGGAAGGAGCACCCCCCCCTGCGCGCCAGCCTACCGGCCTGTTATTTCAGGCCACAGTTTTGGCAGCCTCGGCTCCAGCGGCGAGTAGCTGCGACTCCCCAGGACCCACCTCCGGGGACGCACCTCGCTGCTGGCCCACACCTTCCGCGTTGACTGCGGCCCCGGTGGGCCGTCGCCCCTTCGCACACATTCAACAGGGACTTCAGCGGCGATTAGCTGCGACCCCCACGATGTGTAAAATCGATCCTAGCGGCGATTAGTTGCGACCTCCCCATCTTCCATGCAAGTGCTAGCGGCGATTAGCTGCGACCCCCAGGACGATCCATGTGACCACGACCCCTGGCCCACGGCTGCAGGGTTCCTGGCCGTGGGGCGAGGCGTTGAGTTCCTTCGCCTCTCCCCTCCCGGGCCCGGTGGGTGCCCCCCACCCGTGGATCAGGGGCTCGCCCGACGCTGCCCTTGCGTCGGTACTGTGTCCCCCCCCCTGTTCGCGCCGTGGTCCGTGCTGCTCGTGGTCCTGCTCTTCACCCCGCGACAGTTTCCTCGGCCCAGGTGGGACACGTGGTGCGTGTTGGTGCTAGGGCTCTGGGGAAGCGCCATGCGACAGTCTGGGTTGGCCGGCCCCCTCAGCTCCACGGCAGCAGACCCCCCAGGCAGGCAGCGCAGTCGTCACCACCACCACGCGTGCCGACATCACCATCCGACGGCGTATCTCCCCTCGCCAACGGAGTTGCACCGCGCAGTCGCGCCTTGGGGCACAGTCGCTCGGCTCTCCCCTCGGCACTGTGATGCGGATCACTGAGGACTGGGCGCTGAGTGGTTCAGCCTGCATCGCCTGTACAGCCTTTGGTTTTCCTCTCTGTCGCGCACGTTTCTCTGGCCCTGGCCGCTCAGCCGTTCGGCTTGTGCAGGCCGGCCGCGGAAGTCTGGCGCCTCAGTGGCGATCCGCTTCGGGGCATCCTCACTTCACCGCGCACGGCGGCCTGCCCACTGTGGTTTGGGCTGCTGCGCCTAAGTGCCTTTGCCCTTCGAATTCTGCTCATTTTGTTCAGTGCGCGTGCAGGTGCGAGCTGTCTGTCCGCCGACTCCGGCTCGCGGCGAATTGTCTTGCAATTAGCCCCGTACCGTGACCCGGACGCCGCTTCCGCTCCCTGTCCGTCGCTTTCGCCGCCTGTGTTCGTCGCTCGCGGCCGCGACCAAAAAAGTAACCCCACGAGTGTGCTGTCTTTTTTCCCGCCTCTGCCGCGCCGCCGCTGTGTTTCGCTTGTTCATTTTCCCAGAAAGGGCGTGGGCCCAGGGTTCTCTTTTAGTAGGTAAACCTGTCCCCGGTGCCTCAACTGAGGGGCGCCGGCGGATTTTTCCTTGATGAATATCGAGATCGAAGGGCGCTGGCGGATTAAACTTTTAGGATGTCTCGAGCGAAACGCTTGTTTTCAGAATTTGTTGAGGATGTCTCGAGCGAAACGCTGGTGGACGGGAAGCGCCTTTGGCGTGGACCGTGTGTTGGTGGTAGAAATTAATGATGGGGTACGCGGCGCACTTTGAAAGCACGCTGGCGGATGACGGGAAGCGTCTTCGAGGTACGAGAAGCAAGCGGGACGTTCTGGCTGAATCCTTGAGTATATATATATATATCTTTAACTATATGGGTTGCCGCGCCGCACGGGGTTTTTCGTTAGCGGATGACGGGAAGCGTCTTCGAGGTACGAGAAGCAAGCGGGACGTTCTGGCTGAATCCTTGAGTGAATATATATATATATATATATATATATATATATTCTTATATCTATGGGTTGCCGCGCCGCACGGGATCATTCGTTGGCGGATGACGGGAAGCGTCTTCGAGGTACGAGAAGCAAGCGGGACGTTCTGGCTGAATCCTTGAGTAAATATATATATATATATATATATATATATCTTTATATCTATGGGTTGCCGCGCCGCACGGGATTTTCGTTGGCGGATGACGGGAAGCGTCTTCGAGGTACGAGAAGCAAGCGGGACGTTCTGGCTGAATCCTTGAGTAAATATATATATATATATATATATATATATATCTTTATATCTATGGGTTGCGGGGCTGCACGGGAGCATTCATTGGCGGATGACGGGAAGCGTCTTCGAGGTACGAGAAGCAAGCGGGACGTTCTGGCTGAATCCTTGAGTAAATATATATATATATATATATATCTTTATATCTATGGGTTGCGGGGCCGCACGGGTTTGACGGGAAGCGTCTTCGAGGTACGAGAAGCAAGCGGGACGTTCTGGCTGAATCCTTGAGTAAATATATATATATATATATATATATCTTTATATCTATGGGTTGCGGGGCGCACGGGATTTTTCATTGGCGGATGACGGGAAGCGTCTTCGAGGTACGAGAAGCAAGCGGGACGTTCTGGCTGAATCCTTGAGTAAATATATATATATATATATATATATCTTTATATCTATATATATCTATCTTATGGGTTGCGCGGGCGCACGGGATTTTTCATTGGCGGATGACGGAAGCGTTACGAGAAGCAACGGGACTTCTGGCTGAATCCTTGGCTTATATCTTTATATCTATGGGTTGCGGGGCGCACGGGTTTTTCATTGGCGGATGACGGGAAGCGTCTTCGAGGTACGAGAAGCAAGCGGGACGTTCTGGCTGAATCCTTGAGTAAATATATATATATCTATATATCTTTATATCTATGGGTTGCGGGGGTGCACGGGGTTTTTCGTTGGCGGATTCCCCAAAATGGCCATTTCGCTCGAGACATCCTCGAAAAATCGAGGTGTTGGAGGCTATCGTTTAAGACGTCTTATGTCAAAAATGACGGTTTCGCTCGAGACATCCTCAAAAAATCGGGATGTTGAAAAATATCAAAAATTTTTGTTATGCATGAAAAATGAGCGTTTCGCTCGAGACATCCTCGAACAAATGAGATGCCGACAAAGGTGTTTTAGAACCTTTTATGTCAAAAAAGACGTTTTCGCTCGGGACGTCCTCAGAAAATGAGCTGGTGGTCTGCCGTGCTCCCGTGTGGAGCACGGCAGACCACGGCCATTTCGCTCGAGACATCCTCAAAAAATCGAGGTGTGGTCTGCCGTGCTCCTGTGTGGTCTGCCTTGCTCCCGTGCTCCCGTGTGGAGCACGGCAGACCACGGCCATTTCGCTCGAGACATCCTCAAAAAATCGAGGTGTGAGCTGTGAGCTGCGGGGCCTATGAAGGCTAAAAGGAGCCCGAGGCCCGCGGAGCCCGTTGGCCCCAGGGCCTCAAGGGCCAACCCTAGGGGCCCCGAAGGAGCCACCGCAGGGGAGGGCGCGAAGCGCCAGACGCGCGAAGCGCATGATTTCAAAGAAATCAAGAAAGCAGCGGGGGCTGAGGCGCGCAAAGCACGGCCAACATGCCCGCCACGCTGCAAAAGAGACGCGGGGCCCACACTCACAACACTTGCGAAGGGCCCCACGAACCTCGAGGCGAGGCCAGCACACGCATTGCAAAGCCAAACGGCCTGACCTGCCTCACTCACTCACAGAAAGAGGATGACGAGAGGGACGGACACAACAGGAGGAAGAAAAAGATGCTGCATCACTCCCCCTCGCCACCATCTGCAAGGCGACGCCTCTTGCGCCTGTCCTCGCGCGCCGTCTCAGCCGCGGCTGACCACTCGAGGAGGCTCGCCTCGTCCAGGCCGTAGGCGCTCAGCCATGCCTCCCTCGAGGCCCCCGCGGGGCCAGGCGCCAGCGGCTCCGCCGCCGCCTCGCCAGCGGCCGCCGCGCCGCTGGGGGGCCCGCGGCTGGCGCCGGCGGCCTCGCCGCCAGGAGCATCCTCGGGGCGGGCCCCCAGCCACTGCAGGAAGCGCACCCTGGCGTCCATCGGCACCACGTCCTCCTTGCGCAGGCTGGGCACTGTCGCGCCGACCCGCTTGCTGCCGCTGTGGGGCGTGCCAGCAGGATGCCGCCCCTGCAGCCAGCGCGCCTTCTGGTCTCGCCTGCCCTTGGGAAGCCCCGCAGACCCTGGGCATTGCTCCTTGAGCTTGGGCGCCGCGCCTGAGCGCCCGCCCAGCCGCGCGTACGCCCCGCAGTGGGTGCACGCCATCAGCTCCTGCTCGGCGGCGCCCTCCCCGCACCTGGCGAAGGCCAGGACGTGGCCAGCGACGACGAAGGCCGTCGCACCGAGGGATACTCCACCAGCGCGCGCCGCCGAGGCCCAGCCGTCGCCCGAACCCGAGTCGGGCTGGCGGCTGGTGGCGACCTCCACCACGGGCACGGCGAAGGAAACAGCCGTCCGCTCGCTGCCCTCAGGCAGGCCCTCGCAGTCCTTGACCTCGATCCCCTGCCAGATGAGGGAGGCTTGCGCCACCCAGCATGCGAGCTCCCTCACCACCTCCATCGTGCCGAAGAACTCGCGCCTGGCCACGGGGCTGGTGCGGTGCAGCTCCGCACCTGCCTTGGCCCAGCGGTCAGCATGACCGTTGCCGCGGAGGTCCGCCTCCGTGATCCTGCCATCCATCACGTCCCTGGCGGTGCAGTGGGCTGCCACTTTGGTAACCTTGAGCATGTCCACGTCCAGCGAAGCGTAGATCCCCTCCCAGAGATGAGCATTGGGCTTGTTGGCTGCCGTCGCGTACCTCTTGCCCAACGTGAGGCAGCTGACCGTAGACGCACAATCGATGAGGATCTCGTCCACACTCGGGCCCAGGAAGCGGGACAGCATCCAGACCGCGAAATCCTCGCCGTCCTTGGCCGTCTGGAACGGGCAGAGGTCTTGGCGCACGCTGCCGTACACCGCGCACTCCATGTTGCCGTCGGAGTCGCACTGCACGATGCTCCAACCCGCACGCCGTAGGCTCTCGTGCTCGGGGTCGAGCGCCGACCCATCCAGGTAGAGGCGCCCCCCGAGGAGACCGTCGGCGGGGCGATTGCGCCACATGACCGCCATGGCATCCGACCTCGGCGCGGTCCTCGGGGGCTGAGGGAGCCAGCAGCGCGCGAAGCATTCCCCCGCCTCCTCACCAAGGCCACGTGCACGATGTGCGCAGCGTCGAAGGCGGTCGGAGGTAGAGTCGCGCCTCGGCCCCGCGAGGACGGGACACTCGAACAGCCTGTGCCAGAGGCTGCCGCGGGGTGCATCGCAAGCGCAGCAGCGGGCATGCACCCTCTCCCCCGCCGAGTGCAGACGGGTCTGGGGCCAGTGGGCGTTGGAAAGGAAACTCATCACCGCCGCCTTCTCCCTGGGGCTGAGCTTGCTGCCAGGCCCGAGGACCTCGGAGAAGGCCTCCCAGAACAAGGGCGACGGGGGGAGTGCACCGTGGCCGAGGCGGGCCAGCTCCGACCTGTCCGAAGCACGCCGCGCCCCTGCCGCTGCCAGCAGGCCCAGCTCGCGCGGCCCCATCATGCGCAGGTCCAGGATGTGGCCGTCGTCGGTGGCGAGGCAGGTGCCTTGGACGAGCCTCCAGCCCACCCTGGTGAGCGAGAGGGCCAAGGCATCCACTGGCGTACGGCAGTGCGCCCATGGGGCTGCTGCTCCCGCGTGCCTCTGCTCCGCCTCCTGCACGGCCGTCTCGAACATGCGCTGGGAGACCTCCCCCGACTGAAGGAGGCTGGCCGCCATCTGCACAGCGGCTCGAAGCAGCGCGGGGCTCGGGTCGAGGTCGATGGACCGCATGACCTCCACAGCTCTGAGCCTCAGCCCGAGTGAGGCGCCCTTGGGGAACCTCCCAGCCGAGCGCACAGCCGCCAAGCGCCACGAATGAAGCTCCCTATCAGGTACACCAGTCACCGTACGCCCCCACAGCATCGCCGCGGTGGGCCCAGCACGGTGGACCATCTCGGTCGCCGCACCAGCTGAGCGAAGCACCCCGAGCCTGCGTCCACGCCGAAGGCCGCCGACCGCACGCACCGCACCTTCGTGCACTCCTCGACGGGTGATGTTGGCGTCTGTGCCGAGGTTCCTCGCCTGCAGTCCCCTCTTGAAGGCCAAGCCCTGCGCTGCCCACGCCTCGGAGAGCTCCTTGGCGAGCTGCGGCGACGAGGCCAGGAAGACCGACTTACTCTCGTTGAGTGGGAGGTGCTGTTCACGCAGCAGGCGGACCACTTCACAGCTGGAGACCAACATCTGCTGCTTAACGAGTCGGGCCGTGCCGACCGCCTGGAGAGAGATGTCGTCGACCACATTCCTCGGCGCGACCAACGGGCACGTCGCCCCCGCGGCCAGGAGGGCGCCCAGCACTGGGAGCTTCGCAACTGCTGTCGCACACGCACACCCAGCCAAAACCGTACCCGTAGTGCTGAAGGCGGGGGAAGCCATGCCCGCCGCGAGGATCATCCTAGGGGCCTGGTAGGGGGTGAGGAGGCCGCGCAACAGCCTGAGGTTGAACCCGAAACGTACTGCATTCGCCCAGAGAACGTCGTGACGCACGTGCTCGTAGAACTTGCTGATGTCCAGTAAGAGGCTCGCGGCCTCGAACTGCTGGTTCGCCTTCGCGAACCCCGCAAAGCAGTTGTGCAACCACCCAGCCCGCTCGCAGTCCCGCCCGTCACGTCCCCAGAAAAAGGGGAAGTCGTGGTCAGCCTCCCAGCGGGCACAGCACGGCTGGCGGAGGCGCGACCACAGCCGCAGGACCAGCGGCAGCAACGCAATGGGCCTCACCCCTCCATCTGCCTTCGGGATGAACACCATCAGGGAGACCTGCCCGCTGATCGATGCAGGGGCTTCGTCGTAGGCCGCCAAGATGTCCAGGATGCGCTGCTGCAGTGCAACGGGCAACAGGAGGATCTGCCTAGGGTGCAGAGAGTCGCACCCGAGCCCCACCGAGGGGCTGTAGCGCTTGCAGGCCGCCTGGAGCTGCTCCAGCGAGATGGGTGGCAGCCGCCACTCGCCAACGTCCCAGCTGCTGGCCCCTGCGCCCAGGGCAAACCCATCCTGGAGCCACAGCTTCTGCCAGACACTCGTGAGCTCGCCGATCGCTGCCATCCCAACAAGCCTCCTGCCCGAGTCAGCGTCCCTGACCGTCGGCGGGGGCGCCGCCTTCGAGAAGCGGTGGGCCAGACGACCGCCCTTCTCGACCGCTGTCTGTGCCCAGTTGCGCCAGGCCTGGGCGCTCTGAGCCGCGTCGCGGCGCTGCGATGCACCGAGCAGCTCTTGGAGGTCCCGAACGGCATCAGGGTTGCCGTGGACGCCCGCCTGAAACACCATGTCGCCTAGTCGATCAGGGGCTGCGCCAGGGAGAGCCCCACCGACCGGGTCGGAAGCCTCCTGCACCGCCTCTAGCAAGAGCTGCGCCCTGAGCTCGGCCTGGTGCCTGTACCAGTCAGCATGCCGAGGGTGCCAGCGGCCAGTCCTCTCAGCGCGCACCCGCTGGAGGGCCACGTCCAGGCAGCTCCTCAAGCGGTGCGTGAGGAGGCTGAACCTGAACCTGGCATCACGCCTGACCAAGGCACTGAGAGGCTTGAGGGACAGCCGCGGCCCCTCTCCTCTGCCGAGATGACGGGCCAAGTCTGCCTGGACGATGCCGTGGATGCCGACCAGGGTGCCTTCAGCAGCCGCCACCCACTCGCTGAAGGCGACGGAGAGGTTGGTCGGTGAAGTGCCTGTGTCCCAGGACCACGCGGCGCACCTAGGCGTGACCTGACCTTTCTTGCCAACCGAGTAGCACACAATCTCCGCGTCCTCGTGCGCCCGAAGGAGCTCAGGAGCAACTTCGGGGAAGCGTGCGGGCCTGGACGGAACCTCCACCAAAGCATCTGCCCGAACGTCCTGGAGACGAAGCAGGACAGGGCGATGAGGGTGCAGCCCGAAGCCCTCGAGCGTGGTGGCGCAGGATGCCGTGCAAGCTGCCAGCGCCGCGGAAGCCACGAACCAGTCGTAGAGGTGGTCGCATCCCTCGGCATGGCACGTCGCCTCCGAGGGCCCCAGGACGTGCCCCCGCACCGAAGCGGGCCACCCCAACTCCTCCAGGGGCTCGGGCTCCATGTTGAAGTCGGCTTGGAGGACCCACGGGATGTCGGCAGAGGAGCCCGTCACCTCCGAGATGGCCGAGAACAGGTCCAGGTTGGTGCCTCGAGGGCCCAAAGAGTGCTGAAAGTACCCAGCAAGCACCAGGATCCGAAGGCCCGAGGCGGCGGCGATCTCCACCCCGATGAGGCGGTGCCGCAAGGCCGAGGGCAACGGGTACGCAGACTCGTCGGCCTGCAAGCCATCTCGCACCATGATCGCCACGCCGCCTGAGGTCGCCTGGGGCCCCTGCTTCTCCGTCGGCACCGCCTCGTGGAGGAAGGCAGCGTAACCCAGGCCGCGAGCCTGCGCCGCCGCACTGGGCAGGCGCTCATGCGGGAGCCTCGTCTCCTGCAGCGCCACTACGTCGGGCCAGTAGTCGTGCGCCTTGAAGAAGGCCTCGAGGGCTTCCATGCTCCTGCTCCAAGTGTTGCCATTGCAGCCGAGCATGACTAGGCCAGCTCGAAGCTGCTGGCCTCCTGCCCTGCCGACCATCGGTGCCTTGCCGATGACGGCAGCCTCGCGAGCGGCGCGCCCGCCAGCGCCAGACACGGGGCCCGCTGTGCCCCTGGTCGCGGGACCCTCCGCCCCCACCAGGACTGGAGGGGGGCCCTGGCCCCTCACTCCAGCGCTCCTCATCGGCGTCGGCGGGCCGCTCGCCAGAACGGGAGGTGGCCGTCGCTCCCTCTGCAGCGCGCCAACGGAGGGCTGAGGAGGTGGCCGTCCCTCCGCCCCTCCGGTTGCCAGCGGGGGGTGCGCCTGCCCATCACCAACGGGGCCGAGAGCTGCGACGACGTGGGGCTGAATCCCACCGCTCTCGGCCCCTGACTGGCCGTCGGGGGGCCACCTCGGTGTTCCCGACCGCGCCAGCTGGCTACCTCGGGCAAGGGTGCTCGGCGCCGCCCGCCGCCTGCGAGGGGCGCGGACGCGCCAGCGGCCGTCACGGCGCCTCCTCCACCTGCCCCAGCAGCTGGGCCCGCGCACACCCCGAGGGGAAGGCGTCACGCTGTCCCCGACGTCGAGGCCGACTGTGGAAGCGGACCACTCCAACGCTCTTGCATCACCCACGGCGCGGCCCGTACCCAGCAGCAGGAGCAACGACAGAAGCCGCAGCCACCAAGGGGTCGCCGTCCGAGAGGGCCGCCCCTTGCTCGGCGAGGGCCTTAGCGAGGCAGGGCTCCACCTGAGGCCACGCGCCCAGGGTCGCCCCGTGCTGGCCGCGGGCCGCTGCAGGGCCGTAGGGTCCGTCCGCTGGCCTGGCCCGCGAGGCTGGCGGCCCTGCCGCGGTCGGCCCTGCCTGCGGGGCGCCAGCGGGGGGGGCGCCCGCTGGCCCACCTGAGGCCACGATGTCGAGCGGCATGTCGTCATCCTCGGTCGCGAGGCCGTCGTCACCGACGCTGTCGCCCCAACGCTTCCTGGCCGAGCTGCTACGGGGCCTGAGCACATCAGCGACCGCCTCCTTCTGCGTGTTGAGAATCTCGACGATCTCCGAAAACCTGGGAGGCATCTCGGCTCCGTGCTGCTTGAGGAGATCCGACAGGGCGCCAACTTGAGTAAGCAACCCCTGAACGGCGTCCCCAAGCGGGCTCGGCACTCCTCCGACAGCTGCGTTGGCCCGCTGGATCGCCTGCTGCGTGACCTTGGCCCTGGTCTCTTCCAGCTCAGCAATCTGCCCAGTGACTTACTTCATCAACTCCCAACTCGGCTGCCGATAGCTGCTCCTGCTTCTCCGCGATGAGCTCGCGCAGCTCGGACGCCTGCAGCTGGAGCTTCTCCCTCTTGGCACGCGCCGTGGCCAGCTGGCGCTCGACCTTCTGAATGGCGTTGGCCTCAATGTGGAGCACCGAGTGAGGCGGGCGCTCCGTGCGCTGGGCGTCCTGGACGGACCGCTCCAAGGCGGCGACCTGGTCCTTGCCCTGCTGGAGGGCCTTCTCCGCCTCCCGCTGGAAGTCCACTGAGAGCCCGAGCGCCGAGGCCCCTTGGAGCGTGTCGACGCGCTCCCTGGCCGCCGCGAGCTGCGCCTGCAGCTCCTCGATCTGGGTCTTGGCCTCTCCCCAGGGCCGCGCTCGCCGTGCCCTGCTGTTGGGGGCGCTGCTGGGCGCGGTGCTCCCCGAGAGGGCCCGCTGGGAGGCCGAGCGCCTCGCCGCAACACGTCAAGAAGGTGCTGAGGGGGGCAAACCAGCAACACGTCAAGAAGTTATCCTGAGGGGGCAAACCAGCCACAGGTCCAAAAGATGCTGAGGGGGGCAAACCAGCAACACGTGAAGAAGTTATCCTGACGGGGCAAACCAGCAACACGTCAAAGGTTATCCTGAGGGGGGCAAACGAGCAACACGCCAAGAAGGTGCTGAGGTGGTCGACCACCAACACTTCAATAAGTTACCCTGAGGCAAAACCAGCCACTCGCCAAGAAGTCATCCTGAGGGGGCAAACCAGCAACACGTCAAGAAGGTGCTGAGGGGACAAACCAGCAACACGTCAAGAAGGTATCCTGGGGGGGGGCAAACCAGCAACACGTCAAGAAGGTATCCTGGGGAGGAGCACGGCAGACCAAGACGAGGAGCACGGCAGACCAGGCTTAGGAACCGAGAGGAGCACGGCAGACCAAGACGAGGAGCACGGCAGACCAGGCACCAAGAGCGCCCTCAAGACGACGGAAAGGATGACCAAGACGAGGAGCACGGCAGACCAAGACGAGGAGCACGGCAGACTATGCCCTAAGAGTGCCCTCAAGACGGCCGAACAACGGCAGACCCCATAGGAGCACGGCAGACCACAGAAGAGCACGGCAGACCAACAGGAGCACGGCAGACCACACAAGAGCACGGCAGGCCACACAGGAGCACGGCAGACCACACAGGAGCACGGCAGACCACAAAGGAGCACGGCAGACCACACAAGAGCACGGCAGACCCCACAAGAGCACGGCAGACCCCACAGGAGCACGGCAGACCCCACAGGAGCACGGCAGAGCAGACCCAAAAGGAGCACGGCAGACCACACAGGAGCAAGGCAAACCACAGGAGCACGGCAGACCACACAGGAGCACGGCAGACCCCACAGTAGCAAGGCAGACCCCAAAGGAGCACGGCAGACCACCGGAGCACGGCAGACCACACAGGAGTACGGCAGACCCCACATGAGCACGGCAAATCCCAAATGAGCACGGCAGACCACAAGAGCACGGCAGACCACACAGGAGCACGGCAGACTCCACAGGAGCACGGCAGACCACAAAGGAGCACGGCAGACCACACAGGAGCCCGGCAGACGCCACAGGAGCACGGCAGACGCCACAGGAGCACGGCGGAACCCACAGGAGCACGGCAGACCGCGCGCGGGTACAACATAAACGCGCCTTTTTGTTGTACCCCGAACGCCGCTGGCGTTTCCCCAACAGGAGCACGGCAGATCTCACAGGCGCGCGGCAGACCCCAAATGAGCACGGCCGACCACAGGAGCACGGCAGACCCCAAATGAGTACGGCAGACCCCAAAAGAGCACCGTAGACGCCTCAGGAGCACGGCTGACCACACAGGAGCACGGCAGACCACACAGGAGCGCGGCAAACCACAAAGGAGCAAGGCAGACCCCAAATGAGCACGGCAGTCCACACGTTCGCACGGCAGACCGCACAGGAGCACGGCAGACCCCACATGAGCACGGCAGACCAAAAAGGAGCACGGCAGACCACACAGGAGCACGGCAGACCACACAGGAGCACGGCAGACCACACAGGACACGGCAGACCCCACGGGAGCACGGCAGACCACACAGGAGCACGGCAAACCACACAAGAGCACGGCAGACCATACAGGAGCACGCCAGACCACACAGGAGCACGGCAGACCACACGTTCGCACGGCAAACTCCACAGGAGCACGGCAGACCCCAAAGGAAGCACGGCAGTGGTACGTGGCACTGCTGTGGTATGCCGTACTAAAAACGTGGAATATCTCATAAGCCCAGGGGACAAAAGGACGCTTCCCGTTCTTGTCCGGTCAGGTTCCCCAAAATGGCCATTTCGCTCGAGACATCCTCGAAAAATCGAGGTGTTGGAGGCTATCGTTTAAGACGTCTTATGTTAAAAATGACGGTTTCGCTCGAGACATCCTCAAAAAATCGGGATGTTGAAAAATATCAAAAATTTTTGTTATGCATGAAAAATGAGCGTTTCGCTCGAGACATCCTCGAAAAAATGAGATGCCGACAGAGGTGTTTTAGAACCTCTTATGTCAAAAATGACGTTTTCGCTCGGGACGTCCTCAGAAAATGAGCAGGTGGTCTGCCGTGCTGACGTGTGGAGCACGGCAGACCACGGCCATTTCGCTCGAGACATCCTCAAAAAATCGCAAAGTGGTCTGCCGTGCTCCTGTGTGGTCTGCCTTGCTCCTGGGGGGCAAACCAGCAACACGTCAAGAAGTTACCCAGGGGACCAATCAGCAACACGTCAAGAAGTTATCCTGGGGGGCAAACCAGCAACACGTCAAGAAGTTATCCCGAAGGGGCAAACCAGCAACACGTCAAGAAGGTGCTGAGGGGGGCAAACCAGCAACACGTCAAGAAGTTATCCTGGGGGGCAAACCAGCAACACGTCAAGAAGTTATCCTGGGGGGGGCAAACCAGCAACACGTCAAGAAGTTATCCTGAGGGGGCAAACCAGCCACAGGTCCAAAAGATGCTGAGGGGGGCAAACCAGCAACACGTGAAGAAGTTATCCTGACGGGGCAAACCAGCAACACGTCAAAGGTTATCCTGAGGGGGGCAAACGAGCAACACGCCAAGAAGGTGCTGAGGTGGTCGACCACCAACACTTCAATAAGTTACCCTGAGGCAAAACCAGCCACTCGCCAAGAAGTCATCCTGAGGGGGCAAACCAGCAACACGTCAAGAAGGTGCTGAGGGGACAAACCAGCAACACGTCAAGAAGGTATCCTGGGGGGGGCAAACCAGCAACACGTCAATGCGGTATCCCGAGGGGACCAAACCAGCAACACCACTGCCGTGCTTCTTTGGTGTCTGCCGTGCTCCTGTGGAGTTTGCCGTGCGAACGTGTGGTCTGCCGTGCTCCTGTGTGGTTTGGCGTGCTCCTGTATGGTCTGCCGTGCTCGTGTGTGGTTTGCCGTGCTCCTGTGTGGTCTGGCGTGCTCCCGTGGAGTCTGCCGTGTCCTGTGTGGTCTGCCGTGCTCCTTTGGGGTCTGCCGTGCTCCTGTGGTCTGCCTTGCTCCTGTGTAATCCTCCGTCCTCCTGTGGTCTGCCGTGCTCGTGCGTAGTCTGCCGTGCTCATGCGTGGTCTGCTGTAGTCCTGTATGGTATGCCGTGCTCCTGTGGAGTTTGCCGTGATCCTGTCCGTTATGCCGTGCTCCGTTGTGTTGTGTGCGTTCTGCTGTACTTCAGTATGTTCCGCCGTGTTACTGTACAGTCTGCCATGCTCCTGTGCATACAGCCGCGCTCCTGTGCGTTCTGTGTGTTCTGCCGTGCTTCTGCATCGTATGCGGTGCTCCGATATCTGGTACAGAATCTCACAAAGGAGCGCGATGCACAGAACAATGTTTTTTTTTTTTTTGAGATTCCGTCGTGTGCAACGCAAGCCGCAATTATGCATGTCACGGTGGCACCACGGAGCGCCAGTGGGTTGAAAGCATCACCACCGTATATAAAGCAAACATACCGTGCTAAGCGCGCGTTTCAATAACGTTCGCTCGAACTCAGAACGCGCGGCGAAGAGTAGGCGCTCCTATCGACGTCTTTGGGTAAAAAGCCTTACTCACACCAAATGCACTAAGATTTCGGACAGTCAGCAAAGTGCACTTGATAGCCCACATCGCAATCGCGCTATCCGCTCACCAGGGCAACCAGCGCCCGCCTTCAGTATTGTGAGGGTAAGGTAACACAGGTACAAAGTGGTTGCGATTCTCTCTGGCAACGGTGATCCGTCGAGGGGCAGATGGGTTCCCGAGAACGAGGAGCACGGCAGACCAGGCACCAAGAGCGCCCTCAAGACGACGGAAAGGATGACCAAGACGAGGAGCACGGCAGACCAAGACGAGGAGCACGGCAGACCATGCCCTAAGAGTGCCCTCAAGACGGCCGAACAACGGCAGACCCCATAGGAGCACGGCAGACCACAGAAGAGCACGGCAGACCAACAGGAGCACGGCAGACCACACAAGAGCACGGCAGGCCACACAGGAGCACGGCAGACCACACAGGAGCACGGCAGACCACAAAGGAACACGGCAGACCACACAGGAGCACGGCAGACGCCACAGGAGCACGGCGGAACCCACAGGAGCACGGCAGACCACAGAAGAGCACGGCAGACCAACAGGAGCACGGCAGACCACACAAGAGCACGGCAGGCCACACGGGAACACGGCAGAACACACAGGAGCACGGCAAAGCATTCAGGATCAGTGCAGGTCGCAGGGGTGCGGCGTACCACAGGAGCACACCAGACCAACACGGCCAATCAGCACGGCAACGCCAGGAGTATAGCAGAGCACAGGAGCGCGCCTTCAATTTTTTCCAGTGCGTAATGCGGCGGGTGCTCTTGATAGCCGTCGACGATTAAAGAAAAAGTAGGCTGGGCGACAACGGGTGGGGGCCCGCGTGGCCGAGAGAAAAGCACGGTGTCGACACCATGATGTGGCCAGGGCAGCAGACTACCTCGACAGACCAGCGCGGCAGGCCACCATTTAGTCTGTTCTGTTGCGTTTATGGGTTTTTCTGACGTTCTCGCCAATACGGTCTCTGACGCACGTGGTGGATAAAAAACGGCGCTTCCCGTTCTTGTCCGGTCAGGTTCCCCAAAATGGCCATTTCGCTCGAGACATCCTCGAAAAATCGAGGTGTTGGAGGCTATCGCTTAAGACGTCTTATGTCAAAAATGACGGTTTCGCTCGAGACATCCTCAAAAAATCGGGATGTTGAAAAATATCAAAAATTTTTGTTATGCATGAAAAATGAGCGTTTCGCTCGAGACATCCTCGAAAAATGAGATGCCGACAGAGGTGTTTTAGAACCTCTTATGTCAAAAAATGACGTTTTCGCTCGGGACGTCCTCAGAAAATGAGCAGGTGGTCTGCCGTGCTCCCGTGTGGAGCACGGCAGACCACGGCCATTTCGCTCGAGACATCCTCAAAAAATCGAGGTGTGGTCTGCCGTGCTCCTGTGTGGTCTGCCTTGCTCCTGTGGTCTGCCGTGCTCCCCACAGGAGCACGGCAGACCGCGCGTAGGAACCGAGAGGAGCACGGCAGACCAAGACGAGGAGCACGGCAGACCAGGCTTAGGAACCGAGAGGAGCACGGCAGACCAAGACGAGGAGCACGGCAGACCAGGCACCAAGAGCGCCCTCAAGACGACGGAAAGGATGACCAAGACGAGGAGCACGGCAGACCAAGACGAGGAGCACGGCAGACTATGCAGGAAGAGTGCCCTCAAGACGGCCGAACAACGGCAGACCCCATAGGATCACGGCAGACCACAGAAGAGCACGGCAGACCAACCGGAGCACGGCAGACCACACAAGAGCACGGCAGGCCACACAGGAGCACGGCAGACCACACAGGAGCACGGCAGACCACACAGGAGCACGGCAGACCACACAGGAGCACGGCAGACGCCACAGGAGCACGGCGGAACCCACAGGAGCACGGCAGACCACAGAAGAGCACGGCAGACCACAGAGCACGGCAGAGCAGACCCAAAAGGAGCACGGCAGACCACACAAGAAGCACCACAGGCACGGCAGACCACACAGGAGCACGGCAGACCCCACAGTAGCAAGGCAGACCCCAAAGGAGCACGGCAGACCACCGGAGCACGGCAGACCACACAGGAGTACGGCAGACCCCACATGAGCACGGCAAATCCCAAATGAGCACGGCAGACCACAAGAGCACGGCAGACCACACAGGAGCACGGCAGACTCCACAGGAGCACGGCAGACCACAAAGGAGCACGGCAGACCACACAGGAGCCCGGCAGACGCCACAGGAGCACGGCAGACGCCACAGGAGCACGGCGGAACCCACAGGAGCATGGCAGACCGCGCGCGGGTACAACATAAACGCGCCTTTTTGTTGTACCCCGAACGCCGCTGGCGTTTCCCCAACAGGAGCACGGCAGATCTCACAGGCGCGCGGCAGACCCCAAATGAGCACGGCCGACCACAGGAGCACGGCAGACCCCAAATGAGTACGGCAGACCCCAAAAGAGCACCGTAGACGCCTCAGGAGCACGGCTGACACACAGGAGCACGGCAGCCTGGGCCGGTTCCGGCGCCGGCCGGCGCCGGAAAATTGAATTCCGAGGCGGTGCCGAAAAAAGGCCACTCCAAGACATAATTTTCTTTCGAAAATATTGATTTTCTGCTCCCGGCGCCCGGGAACCCCTTCCGGGCCGCTTCTGGCACCCGGCTCGCCGCACGAGCCACACGACCGGGCCGGCACCCGGGCCAGCGCCCGGGCCGGTTCCGGCGCCGGCCGGCGCCGGAAAATTGAATTCCGAGGCGGTGCCGAAAAAAGGCCACTCCAAGACATATTTTTTCTTTCGAAAATATTGATTTTCTGCTCCCGGCGCCCGGGAACCCCTTCCGGGCCGCTTCCGGCACCCGGGCCGGCGCTCGAGCCGAACGCCTGGGCCAGCACCCGGGCCAGCGCCCGGGCCGGTTCCGGCGCCGGCCGGCGCCGGAAAATTGAATTCCGAGGCGGTGCGGAAAAAAGGCCACTCCAAGACCTATTTTTCTTTCGAAAATATTGATTTTCTGCTCCCGGCGCCCTGGAACCCCTTCCGGGCCGATTCCGGCACCCAGGCCGGCGCTCGAACCGAACGCCCGGGCCGGCACCGGGGCTGGCGGCCGACGCGCGATGCGCTGCCACAAGCCAGCTTCCCGCAAGATCGGTCCAGAGTGGGAGGGGACGGAGCTGGGCGGGTGAAGGACCACCAGAGCACTGCTCCAGCCTTCCCTCAGCCCTGGGTCTGCTGACCACACAGGAGCACGGCAGACCACACAGGAGCGCGGCAAACCACCAAGGAGCACGGCAGACCCCAAATGAGCACGGCAGTTCCACACGTTCGCAACGGGGGGGGGGGGGGAAGGACCGCACAGGATCACGGCCGACCGCGATCAGCACGGCAGACCCAAGCAAAACCCCGCCGAGACCCATCACAGGAGCGTACGGCAGCCACACAGATCACGGCTGACCACAACAGGACACGGCAACCCCACGGGAGCCTGGCAGACCACAAGGAGCCGGGGCAAACCACACAAGAGCACGGCAGACCATACAGGAGCACGCCAAACCACACAGGAGCACGGCAGACCACACGTTCGCACGGCAAACTCCACAGGAGCACGGCAGACCCCAAAGGAGCACGGCAGACCACAGGAGCACGGAAGACCGCACAGGAGCACGGCAGACCACACAGGAACACGGCAAACCAAGAAGGAGCACGGCAGACCACAGGAGCACCGCAGACGCCACAGAAGCACGGCAGATCGTCGTCGTCGTCATCGTCGTCGTCGTCGTCTTCGTCAATAACGATCTCGAAAATTACAACAAAAAACGATGACAGAAAACGACCACAAACATAACACAAAAAACAACCGAACACGGAATCCAACAACAAAAAAACAATCAGAAAAACGACCGCAATCATAAAATGATAACGACGGCGACAGCGAGAACGGCAACAGCGGACGATTATAATGAAAACGACGACCACGACAAAGGAAAGGCACGCGACGACGACGACTGACAAACAAAAGACAAGACAGGCTGGAACAGAAAAAGTAGGCTGGGCGACAACGGGTGGGGGCCCGCGTGGCCGAGAGAAAAGCACGGTGTCGACACCATGATGTGGCCAGGGCAGCAGACTACCTCGACAGACCAGCGCGGCAGGCCACCATTTAGTCTGTTCTGTTGCGTTTATGGGTTCCTCTGACGTTCTCGCCAATACGGTCTCTGACGCACGTGGTGGATGAAAAACGGCGCTTCCCGTTCTTGTCCGGTCAGGTTCCCCAAAATGGCCATTTCGCTCGAGACATCCTCGAAAAATCGAGGTGTTGGAGGCTATCGTTTAAGAAGTCTTTTTTTAAAAATGACGGTTTCGCTCGAGACATCCTCAAAAAATCGGGATGTTGAAAAATATCAAAAATTTTTGTTATGCATGAAAAATGAGCGTTTCGCTCGAGACATCCTCGAAAAATGAGATGCCGACAGAGGTGTTTTAGAACCTCTTATGTTAAAAATGACGTTTTCGCTCGGGACGTCCTCAGAAAATGAGCAGGTGGTCTGCCGTGCTCCTGTGTGGAGCACGGCAGACCATGGCCATCTCGCTCGAGACATCCTCGTAAAATCGAGGTGTGGTCTGCCGTGCTCCTGTGTGGTCTGCCGTGCTCCTGTGGTCTGCCGTGCTCCCCACAGGAGCACGGCAGACCGCGCGCAGGAACCGAGAGGAGCACGGCAGACCAAGACGAGGAGCACGGCAGACCAGGCTTAGGAACCGAGAGGAGCACGGCAGACCAAGACGAGGAGCACGGCTGACCAGGCACCAAGAGCGCCCTCAAGACGACGGAAAGGATGACCAAGACGAGGAGCACGGCAGACCAAGACGAGGAGCACGGCAGACTATGCCCTAAGAGTGCCCTCAAGACGGCCGAACCACGGCAGACCCCATAGGAGCACGGCAGACCACAGAAGACAGGCCAGACAACAGGATCACCGCAAGACTCACACAATAGCATCGGCAGGCCCACAGGAAGCCCGGCGAGAAGCCCGGCAGACCACACAGGAAGCACGGAGGGGCAGACCACGAAGGAGCACGGCAGACCACACAAGAGCACGGCAGACCACACAAGAGCACGGCAGACCCCACAGGAGCACGGCAGACCCCACAGGAGCTCGGCAGAGCAGACCCAAAAGGAGCACGGCAGACCACACAGGAGCAAGGCAAACCACAGGAGCACGGCAGACCACACAGGAGCACGGCATACCCCACAGTAGCAAGGCAGACCCCAAAGGAGCACGGCAGACCACCGGAGCACGGCAGACCACACAGGAGTACGGCAGACCCCACATGAGCACGGCAAATCCCAAATGAGCACGGCAGACCACAAGAGCACGGCAGACCACACAGGAGCACGGCAGACTCCACAGGAGCACGGCAGACCACAAAGGAGCACGGCAGACCACACAGGAGCCCGGCAGACGCCACAGGAGCACGGCATACGCCACAGGAGCACGGCGGAACCCACAGGAGCATGGCAGACCGCGCGCGGGTACAACATAAACGTGCCTTTTTGTTGTACCCCGAACGCCGCTGGCGTTTC
>CAUYUJ010018942.1:0-55000 GCA_963575745.1 Prorocentrum cordatum
AGGTAAGGAAGATGTGCCACCAAGGGGGTACGATCGAAGACGTCGAGGGCGGGTACCGAGGGCTTGGGATATACGTATTTATTGGCACGTGAGCAGATCGGAGCGAGCAGTCTTGAAATCGTTGTTGTTGTTATTATTGTTGTTCTTGCTGTTGTTTTTGTTGTTGCTGCTGTTGTTGTAATTGTTGTTGCCGTTGTTGCTGTTTTTTTTGTTTTTTCTTCTGTTGCTGCTGTTGCTGTTGTTGTTGTTGTTGCTGTTGCTGTTGAGCTGTCGCTTCTGAAGAACAATTGTTGTAGATCCCCCCCCTCGGGCGCACATTCTATCTTTCTAATTGAAATGCCCCTCCGGGGTCTGGCGCATTGTATTCTACCAGGGGAAGCCTTGAAGGTCAAGCTGGGTCCCGCGTGGTACTTCCTCACAAGTCATTCCAGCATCGCGCTCTCGCGTGGGACTTCTCGCAGCTTATGCAGGAAACTTGCTTTCGCGTGAGACTTCCTCGCAACTCATTCAAACGCCGCGCCTTCGACGCTCACGGATCGCGCTGCCGTTTGGTTTCTGTTGCACGATTTTCTTGGGGATCGCGCTATCGCTCGAGACTTCCCCCGGTTCATGCAGGATTCAACTTCAACAACCCGCCTGCTCGACCTTGCCGCGTGGGCCCGCCTTCCCGACCTGCCCGCCTGATCTGCCCGTCTGGTTCTGCCATGTGTTTTCTGCTCCTAGCCCCCCTCCTGCTAATGTCTCTAGTGCTCCATCCTTCTCCCTCCCCTTTCCATCCGTCCTCCCTTCCCCTGTGCTAGGGGCTGCGCTACATGCACTTCGCAGGTAAGGAAGATCTACCCTTCAAGGGGGGACGATCGAAGACGAAGAGGGCGGGTACCAAGGGTTTGAGATATACGTGCTGAGCGGCACGCGATCAGATAGGAGCGAAAAGTCTTGAAATGATTGTTGTTGATGATGTTGTTGTTATCGTTGTCGTAATAGCTGTATTTGTAGTCGAAGTTGTTGTACTTGTATTTATGTTTGTAGTTGAGTTTGTATTTGTAGTAGTACGAGTAGTCGTAGTCGTAGTAGTAGTAGTAGTAGTAGTCGTAGTAGTAGTAGTCGTAGTAGTAGTAGTCGTAGTAGTAGTCGTAGTAGTAGTAGTAGTAGTAGTAGTAGTAGTAGTAGTAGTAGTAGTGTAGTAGTAGTAATCGTAGTAGTAGGCGTAGTAGTAGTCGTAGTGTACGTAGTAGTAGTAGTAGTAATCGTAGTCGAGTAAGTAGTAGTAGTAGTAGTAGTAGTAGTATCAGTAGTAATGCGAGTAAGTCTAGTGCTATGTTAGTGTGGTATCTGGAGGGTCATCCTTTGCTATTTACATTGATTGTGTAGTAGTAATGTAGTAGAGTAGTAGTGTAGTAGTAGTACGTAGTAGTAAGTACTACTAGTGTTGGGTGGTAGTACGTGTATTCCAGTATTATCGTCGTGTAGTAGTATTAGTCGTAGGTAGTAGGAGCAGTAGGCAAGTAGTAGTAGTAGTAGTAGTAGTAGTAGTAGTAGTTGTAGTAGTAGTAGTAGTAGAATGCGCGGTAGTAGTAGTAGCAGTAGTAGTAGTAGTAGTAGTAGTAGTAGTAGTAGTAATAGAAGTATAAGTGGAAGTAGAAGTAGTAGTAGTAGTAGTAGTAGTAGTAGTAGCAGCAGCAGTAGTATTAGTGCATTCGTCGTTGTTGTTGCTGTGGCTGCTGTTTGTTGTTGCTGCTGCAGCTGCTGCTTCTTAGTTGTTGTTGTTGTTGTTGTTGTTGTTGTTGTCGTTGTCGTTGTCGTTGTCGTTGTCGTTGTCGTTGTCGTTGTCGTTGTTGTTGTTGCTGCTGTTGTTGTTGTTGTCGTCGTCGTTGTCGTTGTTGTCGTCGTCCCCCCACGACCCGGCCCGCGACCCACCCGCGACCCACACGCGGCCCACTCGCGACGCACCCGCGACCCACCTTGCGACCCACCCCGCAACCCGGCCCGCGCCTGCCCTCCTCACTGTTATCCGCAATTGCGGGGTGCGCTACATACAAAATTACAGAGGTCCGCGCGGGTTTCTCGGGTCGGCCCCGCGGGCCCCCCTCTCCTGGCGCGCTTTTCTGCTCGCGGGCGAGACAGCTGCATAAAAGGAAACCTTCGGAGGCAGGTCATCCTCAGCGCGCACCAGAAACGGCTTCCTTTTCGGCGCGTCCTCGATCTCGGTTGGCGCTTGCGGAAGGCTGGCGGAAGTCGACAGGAATACAATGGGGCGGCTCTGCCGGCGCAAGCCAGCGCAAGGTTGGCGACAGGCGGCGGAACCACAAGTGAGACATCCACTGCAACGGGATGTTACCAGGAAGTCCAGTAAATGTTCCAGCGGTGAATAGGAGCCGCCTTTAACCTGTGCAGCTGTTGCACAACTGTGAGCTTCTGGTCGTGCATATCGAGAAAGTCTCAAGCGAGAGCCCCCTTTAAGCAGGAACCGTCTCTCGTCCGTGCGACTGTTGCGGCACTGCTGCTTCCTTTTGACATTCGCCCTGAGCATTTTTGCCGAGTGCGCGCGGCGCTTTGGCGAAAGCCACGTTTTGAAGATCATTCGCCCGCAATCTGTGCTGCTACTGCTCAGGCACATGTGTGCGGCGCTCCGGCGAAAGAGAGAGAGAGAGAGAGAGACGAGAGAGAGAAAACAAGTCGCCCTCCTTCATTCTAGTTGGTGGAAGCTGTCCAGACGAATCTGCACGGTGCATAGGCGAGAACTACACTCTGAATACCATTCGCTCGTTCTCCGTGCAGTTGTTTGGAGGCGTTGAAGACGAATTTGCTCTGCGCTAAGGCGAGAGCCACATATTGAAAACCAGTTGTCCTCCATCCGTACAGTTCTTGGAAGCTTCAAGCTAGAATTTACTCATCGATGGCCAACGAGTGTTCGGCGAAACGCTTGGCCCGCCCGACCGACACGTCTGGTGGTGTGACGAAGAAGATGTCCATAGAAGGGAGTGGGGGGGGAGGACGGGGAGGAGGAGGAGGAGGAGGAGCAGGAGGAGGAGGAGGAGGAGGAGGAGGAGGCATAATAATAAAAATAATAATAAGAAGGATAATAATACTACTAAGAAGAATAATAATAAGAAGAATAAGAAGACAACAAATAATGATGATAATAATAATAATAATACTAATAATAATAATGATACTAATAATAATAATGATAATAATAATAACAATAATATTAATAATAATACTAACAATCATAATAATAAGAAGAGGAGGAGGGAGGAGGAGCAGGAGGAGGAGGAGGAACCAGGGGGAGTAGGAAGGACCACCAGAAGGAGGAGGAATATGATGATGAGTAGGACGACGACGACAGAGAGCAAGAGGAGGAGGAGGAGGAGCCCGCGGCCAGGCGAATCAGCCCACCGTGAGCAAAGAGGGGACGGGGCGCGCGCGCGCGATCGCGCTTCGCCCCGCTGGCGCGTCCCTCCGCCGCCTCCGCCCTGCCGCCTCGGGGGCCCTTCGTACGTTCCTGCGCCTTCCTTTGGAGGCTTCTCGGAGGCTCTTCGGAGAGTCTTCGGAGGCTCCTCGGAGAATCCTTTGGAGGTTCCTTGGAGGCCTTCGGAGTTTCCTCGGAGACTTTCGGTGATTTCTGGACTCCTTCGGCGGTCTCCAGAAGCTCCCAGCGAGGAATATTCATCATGTTGATGGTGGTGATGATGATGATGATGATGATGATGATGATGATGATGATGATGATGACGATGACGATGCTGATCATGATGATGCTGATGATCCGTTGCCATTTTGGCTCAAGGCTCAAACCTGCCCCCTGGGGTTTGGTCCTTGGTCGCAGCCGAAGGGGAGGCTCAGGCTTTGGGATCAGGCCCGCCTTCTTCAACTTCAGTCGTCCGCCCTTTGGGCGCACCTCCTTTGTTCTCCCTGCGCGCGCCATGGGAGAAGTGGCTCCAGCGTGGTTTACCGCCTTCGCTCAGGGGCGAATTGACACGGCACGTTGAGGAGACCAACACCAGCCTGACTAGCCAAGTGCAGGTGATCGACGGCAGAATGGCAGCGCTTGAGGTCAAGGTCGAGGAGCTTCAGGCTAGTCAGGCTGCCACTGAAAAGAGCTTCGGCAGCGTCTACATTAGTGGGGCAGAAGAGGATCCGCACCACTGGCACCACTGCCAGCTATGGGCATGGAGATGACATGGATCCGTGCCGCCTGTGGATCTCTGGCTATCCGCGTGCCGTTTTTGATGCTACTCGCCAACACACGTGGGCGCAGCTGCAATCCTCTGCGCCATCACGCCTGCTTGTGACCTCCGCAACCAAGTTCGCCAAGACCAGCCAGAGCTTCTCGTTGCACTTCACCTCAAAAGAGTTTGCCAATGAGTTCAAGACTTGGTTCATCGCTCAGGACTTGAAATGGGGTGACGCTCGGGATAGCAAGCCATACCCCCTTCGCATTCGTGCTGACCTTCCTGATGACGTTCGACATCGCCAACGCTACATGTCAAAGATGTGGGGCCCTGACGTCCAGCACCTGCGCAGCATCAACAAGTTCAGCAACATGCTCAAGGTTGGCGCAAACGCACACCGCATCCGCGCCGGGACCGACCACTTCGTGCTTGCCAAGGGTGAGGTGGACTCGCAAGGGCGGCTCCAGCTCAAACCGCGCGAAGATGACGTGTGCTACCGGGAGATCACCAAAGAAACCATGCAGCAATGTATTGGTGGTTGCCGTGAGCGACAGGCGACGCGACCAGCGACACCTCTGCCGAGCTGCTCAGGGTCTGCTGCCTGCGCATCCAGAGCATCGCGTGCACGGTCGGTCATGGCCTCTGGGTGGCGGGCCAGCTCATCGTGTGTTAGTTCGAACTCAATGAGTACCAACTCTGCGTCATCCTCTACGGAGTCGTCGTCGTCCTCTTCTGACTCGGAGCAAGAGCCTGAGTCTGCCGCCTCTGTCTTTTTGCCGTCTTCCCATGCGCCCCCACTTTCGTGGCCTCGCAGCGGCCATGCGATGCACCAGCTGCCTTTTTTCCCCACCTCCCCCCTATATGCTGTCACTTGGAACGCTCGTGGGCTCTTTTGCCGCTGTTCGAACTCGTCGTCATGTCAATGCCGCTGCTCGTTATCGAAAGTTTTTGGACTCTGTCGGAAAATGTCACGTCGTCTGCGCTCAGGAGACCCTACGGGCTTATTGCCGACTTAGCCGTTTTTCAGGGAGAGTTTCGAAATTCGAGTGTTGGCGGTGCCATGTTCTCTGATTCTACGCATGCTGGTGGTCTTGTCACTTTCATTGCCCCCACGCTCGCCCGGCAGTTTCACTCTGTCTCGCGTCATATTGTGCAAGAAGGGAGGATGCTTCTTAGTATTCTGTCTGGAGAGGGGAGTCTAGCTATCCTGAATGTGCACATGCCGAATACCTGTGAGCTGCTGCAAGTCTACTGTGACTCGCTTGACGAGCTCCTGGAAGTGTTTCCGCCTGCAGAGCAGTGATGCTCACTCATCCTAGGGGATTGGAACGTCACGCTTGAGGGGGGCGGCATGATGTTTCCAGGAGGGAGTGGGTGGTCTCACGGGGACGTGAATTTTCATGCAGTGTTTAATCGTAAATATGCTCACTTGATCAAGTTCTTTCAAGCTGATGATACGAGGCGCGAGCTGCGAGATGGTGCCATCGCCCACGCATCGCGCCTCGATCGCGTGTACTCATCGATTCCTGCTGCCTTTCTAGCTGACCTGAGTATCCAGACTCTAGTGATTGGTCAGCTGTGTCATGCTCGCACTTCTGGCCACATCCCCGTCTTAGCTCAGATCCAATCGTTCCGTCCACCGTCTGGAGATGATGCCATTCTCCCCGGGTGGTTGAGCAAGCGTGACACTTGTCAGCTAGTTCTCCAGCAAGAGCTCGATGCCCATGCCGCGGAGTTTGATGCGCTAGAAGCTGATGCTGCTCTCCGTCGTCTTAACGAGGTAACGCACTCAATCGCTCCAGGAGTCCGTCGTCGTCTCGCTAACTAAGTCGCCGAAAAGTTACCGGAGCAGCATCGCTGGTGTCTGGTTGCGCTCCGTGGCCTTCGTGCCCGGCAAGGCCATGTGCAATGTGAAGCGCTTGCCTGCTACCTGGCTCAGCAGGAGTTTTCTTCATATTGATGCAATGATATGCACTGACCTGCCAGGCGTCGGTTCCCACGCCCAGGAGCTGCATGTCAGGATTTTGAATGAGGGGGGGCCGGGTTCAGCGGGATGGGAGCACGGCGGAGGGCGCGAAGAGGTCTGCCCTGGGAAGGCCACGGCGTAAGCAGGAGCTCCGGCGAAAGCTTAGGCGCCGTGCCTATCTGACTGCTGTGGTAGATGGGCGCGGCCACCCGCGTACCACTATTTCCGGGTCTGCTGATGCGCTTGCTTCCCACTGTGGGTCCGTTTTGGCTGGCGTGCCCGCCGACCAGTCGCAGTGGGGCGAGATCTTGGCCAATGTGAAAGCCGCGCCTGTGGATGACGACGAGTCAGGATATGCCTTTTGGGGCTTAGACGACGATGAGTTTTTCCAGCTGCTTAGCTTGTGCCGTAATTCTATGCCTGGGCCGGATGGAATCCCCGATGTTTGCTGGCGTGTTGGAAATGCGCCCCGATATTCGTGCAGTGTCTATCGTGAGACTATCCGAGGGAAGATGTAATTTCCACCATCGGAATTGAAAGAGCTACTGCTGGTCTTTCTACCCGAGGGGAACAGGGGCGGGGATGAGGAAGGGAACGTTGCACGCGATTGTTCTAGCACTCGCCCGCTCTCGATGTCCAACGCTGATGCCGAGATCTTGTCTGGTGCCTTCTGCGGGGCTCTCAATATCCTCTCTCAGTCCACGGTGGCTCCACTGCAGACATGTGTAAAAGGTAGACAGATGCTCGCCAATGTTGCGCAAGCTGAGAGTTGGGGACTTCAGCAGCCTCTCTTCGGTCACGACAATGCCGCCGCCCGTTCTACGGACATTGCTGTTGCCTTCCCCTCCATCCTGCGCTCCTGGCTCTTCGCCGTCCTCACTGCTGTGCGGGTGCCACCTTTCATCCTGTGTTTCTACCAGATGCTCTACTTCAGAAATTTTGATGTGGTACCCTTGGGGGCCCGAGGTTTGGGGGTTTCTGCTTAGTCGTGGCGTTCGGCAAGGGGCCCCCAGCTCGATGGCTCTCTTCTGTCTATGCTTAGATCCTGTGCTTCGGTGGATGCAACACTCACTTCCTGTCCGCGTGTCGCTCTGCCTTGCCTACGCCGACGACTGTCTTTTTGGCGTGGTCAATGTTTTAAGGTCGCTGCAGAATATCTGGAGGCTTTTGCGTGTGCTTGAGGGCGCCATTGGACTTGCGCTCAACTGTGGCAATTGACCTGCTCTTCTCTGTGGGAGGGGCACGAGGGAGGCCGTGCAACAGAAGCTGATGTGCTAGGAAGGAGGTCTTGGGAGGGTCGGGTGCTGCTATTCACTTAAGTATCTTGGCCTAATCATTGGCCCTGGAGCTGCTGGTTTCGCTTGGAGAGCCCTGCTCTCCAAGTTTGTTGCTCGCTGCGCCGCGCTCCGTCAGCTCTCGCCTGGATTTGCAATCACTGTTGCCACGTTCCAGGTCATGTGCATGTCCGTCCTGCAGTTAGTCATGCAAGTGGAAGCCCTTGCCCCAACTGTGAAGAAAGTACACGAGCACATGCTCCAGACACTTACATGTGGGCCCTACAATGTTTTCTCAGAAGACATGCTGGTTTCCATGAAGAAGCTCGGCTTTCAAATCGAGACCCCTGAGATCACTGCTCTCTCTATTGCATTTCGTGTTCGTCCGGCCTACAAGTGTCCTGGGGTCGGTGACAGCTGGGCAGACCTGAAGCGTGTGATTGATAGTAACGCTGTGTGCTACGCCCGCGTTGTCGATATCCGCGGCTGTTATCAGAGCTCTTCTCTCCCAGATCTGTTTCAATCCGCTCGCCTCTCAGAGTTGATGCTTGACACGTTCCAGCGTAAGCTTTTTGTGCGTCTCCATGCTCTTCCTCTTCCTGGTCCCTCTCCTTTCGAAGGCCTCCAGTATCGTCTCCGCGGACGGCTGCCTGAAGTGAATTGCTCTAGCCTCTCGCACCTCGTCGTTCAGAACCGTCCCAATGCAGCAGCGTCCTCTCCCTACCTTGCCATGGGCGTGCTCCGTCTGTGTACTCGTGGTGTTTGCACCAGCGCGCGTTTCCACTCTACTCCTCGTGGTTGCATCTTCGGGTGTACGCCCAGTGAATATGGTTTCGACCTGTCCAAAGACTATGACGACCTTCGTCGCTACAAGTTCCGCCATCGCTGTCGAGAGATTCGAGTCAGATGGATGGGTTCACTACTTTCTGTTGCTCCTGTTATGAGCCTTTGGATTGCTTCCAGCATCCTTCTCCATCCCCTCCCCCGACTGTTTCGCTGCTGTGTGCTTGCATGTGTGACGTTTTTTTGGTATGCGCACCACGCTGCCAGACTCGGCCTGCCATGCCCCCCCCGCGCAGGCCTTTGAAACAACATTGCGTCTCCTCTCTCGGCGTCACTTGGCTGTAGCGAGTGCCTAGGGCGAGTGCAGGACTGGGCCTGGATGGCTCGTCCCGAGCTGACAGCCGAGGGGCTGTCGGGGTGCTGCGCGCTGTGAGGGTTTCCTGTCCTTGTCCGGGAGCCGCCCGTCGTAACGTGTGGGCGCGTGGTGGCCGAGCGAGCTTCTGAACGCGGGCCTTTGGCGTTGGCCGCTGTGCCACTGGGGTGGTCGAGCGACGATCATCTTGGGAGCGTGGCCCCTGGACTCCAAAACCTCTAGAATTTCCCTCTTTGGGTATATATATGTATGAAACCGATGATGCTACTGATGCTGAGGATGCTGCTGATGCTGATGACGCAATGATGGTGATGATGATGCTGATGATGCTGCTGTTGTTGCTGGTGATGCCAATGTCGATGTTGATGTTGATGATGATACTGATGCTGGTGCTCATTATGATGATGACGATGTTGGCGACGACATTGATGATGATGCTGATGATGTTGGCCATGCTGATCATGGTGTTGCTGATGATGCTGATTCTGATGATGATGGCGGTGACCATGCTGATGATGATAATGATGCTGCTGCTGCTGGTAATGCCGATGTTGAGGTTGATGATGTTGCTGATGCTGATGTTTATTCCGATGATGACGATGTCGACGACGACGACGCTAAGGATGATGATGATGATGATGCTGACGACGATGATGCTGATGGTGATGATGCTGATAATGCTGCTGCGGATGATGCTGCTGATTATGATGATGCTGCTGATGATGATGATGCTGATGATGATTATGATGATGATGATGATGCTGCTGATGATGATGCTGGTGATGTTGATCATGATGGTGACGACGACAATGGTGACACTGACGAAGATCATGATGCTGATTCTGATCATGATGATGCCGATGCTGCTGCTGATGCTGCTGATGCTGACGATGAGGATGCTGTTGCTGATGCTGGTTCTGATGATGATGCTCACGATGACGACGACGACGATGGTGATGATGCTGCTGGTCATGATGATGATGGTTCTGATGATGCTGATGGTGATGCTGCTGGCGATGAGGATGCTAATGATGATGATGATGCTGATGCTGAGGCTGCTGGTGCTGATGCTGCTGATGATGCTTATGCTGACGACGATGATGCTGATGCTGCTGATGATGCTGATGATGATGCTGCTGCTGATGATGATGCTGATGATGATGCTGATGCTGATGATGATTGTGATGTGGATGGTGATGATGATGGTGATGATGATGATGCTGGTGATGATGATGATGATGCGGATTATGGTGGCGTTGAGATGATGATGATGCTGCTGCTGATGATGATGATGCTGTTCATGGTGATGATGATGCTGATGATGAGGAGGATGAGAATGCTAATGATGATGATGAGGATGCTGACGATGGTGATGGTGATGATAACGACGATGCTGCGGCTGCGGCTGCGGCTGCGGATGATGATGATGATGATGATGATGATGATGATGATGATGATGCTGATGCTGATGCTGATGCTGATGCTGATGCTGATGATGGTGGTTATGATGATGATGATGATGATGATGATGATGCTGATGGTAATGGTGATGATGATGACGATACTTATGATGATGCTGATGCTGATGCTGATGCTCATGATGATGCTGATGCTGATGATGAGGAGGATGATGAGGCGACGGGGAGGAGAGGATGACTGATGATGATGATGATGATGATGAGGAGGAGGAGGAGGAGGAGGAGGAGGAGGAGGACGAGGCGGAAGCGGATGAGGAGAAGGAGGAGGAGGAGGTGGAGGAGGAATAGGAATAGGAATAGGAATAGGATTAGGAATAGGAATAGGAATAGGAATAGGAATAGGAATAGGAATAGGAATAGGAATAGGAATAGGAATAGGAATAGTATTCGGAATAGGAATAGGAATAGGAATAGGAACAGGAAAAAGGAATAGGAACAGGAATAATAATAGGAATAGGAACAGGAATAGGAACAGGAATAGGAATAGGAATAGGAGTAGGAATAGGAATAAAAATAGGAATAGGAATAGGAATAGGAATAGGAATAGGAATAGGAATATGAATAGGAATAGGAATAGGAATAGGAATAGGAATAGGAATAGGAATAGGAATAGGAATAGGAATAGGAATAGGAACAGGAACAGGAACAGGAACAGGGATAGGAATAGGAGTCGGAATATGAATAGGAGTATGAATATGAATAGTAATATGAATAGCACTCGGAATAGTAATAGGAATGGGAATAGGAGGAGGAGGAGGAGGAGGAGGAGGAGGAGGAGGAGGGGAGGAGGAGGAGGAGCAGGAAGAGAAGGAGGTGGGAGGAGGAGGAAGGAGGGACGAGGAGGCAGACGAGGGGGATGAGGATGAGGAGGAGGAGGAGAAGTAGGAGGAGTAGGAGGATGAGGAGGAGGGGAGGGAGGGAGGAGGAGGAGGAGGCAGGGAGGAGGAGAGGAGAGAAGAGAAGAAAAAGAGAAGGAAGAAGAAGAGGAGGAGGAGGAGGAGGAGGAGGAGGAGGAGCAGGAGGAGGAGGGGGAGGGCCTCTTGGGCCGTTCTGAGGCCATATTGGATGCCTCTTGGACGATCTTGGGCGATTTTTGGGTGCTCTTGGGCCGTCTCGGGCCGTGGGAAGGCCGAAACGAAGCAAACGCGCAATTCCTCCAAACCTAAGGCGAATCAATGATTTTAGCCTCTTCGAGCCTTCTGGAGGACCTCGTGGAGGCCTCTGAGGCGGCTTGGAGGCCTCTTGGGGGCCTCTTGGGCCGTCTTGGGCCGTCCTGAGGCTGTCTTAGGCCGTTTTGGGTGCATCTTGGGCTGTTTGGGAGGCATTTCGGGGCCATCTTAGCTGTCTTGGAGGCCATCGTGGCCGTCTTGGAGGCATCTTGGAGGTCATTTGGGGCCGTCTTGACCTTCGTGGAGGCCATCTTGGGCCGTCTTGGAGGATTTTCTTGGGACGTTGGTGCGCGATGGCGCGCCTTGCCGGGTGACCGGGCCGCAGCCCCAGGTGAGAGTCCAGGGGAGAGTTCTTCTGGAAGACGAACCAAAACCAAAACCGGTAGGATGTAGCACGCCGAACACCCCTGTGGCAAGACCACAGGGGGCGGCGGATGACGGAGAGCGCGTGAATCGTCGCGATCCGCCAGTCGGGAGAAGTGACCAGGGGGTGTGGGAGGGTAGGCAGCCCGGGCGTCAGATGACGGAGAGCGCGCGTAGCGTCGCGATCCGTTAGCCGGGAGAAATAACAAGGGTGGGCGGTAGGCAGCCCGGGCGTCAGATGACGGAGAGCGCGCGTAGCGTCGCGATCTGTTAGTCGGGGGAAATAACAAGGGGCGGTGTGGGGGGGGAGCAGCACGGGTGTCAGATCTGATGGCTCCAAGTTTCGGCAATTTTCGGCCCAAGACGGCCCAAGTCCCCAAGACGGCCCAAGACAGCCCCAGAAACGCCCAATCTATTTCAAGACGGCGTCGGAGAGGTCCAAGAGAGCCCGAAGACGGCCCAAGAGCGCTCCAAGAGGGTCCAATATGGCTTCAAGAGAGGCCCCCAAGATGCCGCAGGAGGCCTCCATATTTTTATTATAAGATTCGCTTCTTTAGTCTTTACAGCATCCAAAACAGCCCCAGAGGCCCCCAAGACCGCCCCAAGACGGCCCCCGAGGCCCCCAAGACGGCCCAAGTGAGCGTCAAGACGGCCCAAGAGGGCTCCAAGACGGCCCAAGAGAGGCCCCTGAGAGTGCCCCAGGAGGGCCACAGGAGGTCCCCAAGGGGACCCAGGAGGACCCCGAGAGGGCCCCAAGACGGCCCAAGAGGGTCCTGGGACGGCCCACGAGGGCCCCAAGACGGCCCAAAAGAGCCCCAGACTGACCCCCAGGAACGCACAGAAATGCAATATTTACTGATTTTCACAAGGTTGGCTGCTAGATTTTTGCATGTCGAACCGAAGCCTCAACACCAAAAGGGCTCCAACACACAAAGCCAGCGACTTCGTGCCCTCACAAAATAAACGCGCTTTCCGTCCCCATGCCAAGCAGGTAACGGAAAGACTGAGGTACGAGTGATGACGTTCTGGTGGGGCGAAGCCCAGCTGTAAGGGTCCAGGGGAGGGGCGAGGCGCGTTCGACCCCGATGTAATGGCCAGCTTTCCTTTTATCTTTTCGAGTGAAGCGGCTCCCGGGCGGCTCCCATGGCCCGTTTCCTGTTATTTTTTTGAGCGACGCGGCCCAAGGGCCCCAAGACGGCCCAAGAGGGCCCCCCAAACGGCCGAAGAGGGCACCAAGACGGCCTCAAGAGAGCCTCAGATGGCCTCCAGACGGTCCAAGATAGCCTTAAGACCGCTCCAGAGGCCTTCCAGAGGGCCCCCGAGAGGGCCCCCAGGGGCAAAAAATTATCCCAGCAAAGCAACCTAACAGCGATGTGTAGAAGCATATATGGAAGCATTCCCCTTAAGATTCAGATGAGAATCCAGTTGTAGAGTTCTGCTGTTCTCGCAGTCGTAGTCGCATTCGCGATGACAGTCGCAGTGGCAGCGGCAGTCGCAGTCACAGCCTCAGCCTGCCTCAGTATCAGCCTGCCTCAGCCTCAGCCTCAGCCTGCCTCAGCCTCAGCCTCAGCCTGCTTCAGCCTCAGCCTCAGTCTGCCTTCAGCCTCAGCCTCTGTGCCTCAGCCTGCCTCAGCATCAGCCTGCATCCGCCTCAGCCTCAGCCTCAGCCTCAGCCTCAGCCTGCCTCAGCATCAGCCTGCCTCAGCGTCTGCCTCAGCCTGCCTCAGCCTCAGTCTGCCTTCAGCCTCAGCCTCAGCCTCAGCCTGCCTCAGCATCAGCCTGCCTCAGCCTCAGCCTCAGCCTCAGCCTGCCTCAGCCTCAGCCTGCCTCAGCGTCTGCCTCAGCCTGCCTTCAGCCTCGGCCTCAGCCTCAGCCTGCCTCAGCCTCATCAGCCTCAGCCTGCCTGCCTCAGCCTCAGCCTCAGCATCAGCATCACCATTCTCAGCCTCTGCATCAGCATCAAAATGTGGCCCGGGAATGGAGTTCTGGGAACTCGAAGAGCACGAAGTGGCCTACAGTTGGCTCCGGGCATTCAAAATGTGGCCCGGGAATGGAGTTCTGGGAACTCGAAGAGCACGAAGTGGCCTACAGTTGGCTCCGGCTATTCAAAATGTGGCCCGGGAATGGAGTTCTGGGAACTCGAAGACCAGGAAGTGGCCTACAGTTGGCTCCGGGCATCCAAAATGTGGCCCGGGAATGGAATTCTGGGAACTCGAAGAGCACGAAGTGTGTGACTGTTGCATCCGGCCCTCCAGAATGTGGCCCGGGAATGGAGTTCTGGGAACTCGAAGAGCACGAGTGTGTGACTGTTGCATACGGCCCTCCAGAATGTGGCCCGGGAATGGCACTGGGATGTGTGTGTGACTGTTGCATCCGGGTATTCAGAATGTGGCCTGGGAATGGAGTTCTGGGAAGGCGAAGAGCACGAAGTGTGTGACTGTTGGTGAAAAACGAGCCCGGCACCTGCCGCCCGGCAACTCCCAACACCTGCCCGGACCCCCCTGTGGAGTGATCTGTGAGCTCTTTTGATCCCACTAGAAACCTATCAGTCTTCGCTGTTAGGTAACATGTGGTGTGCTCTGCACGGGATTGTCTTGTGGTTCCGCGATGTCTACCGCTCAAGTGCATGAGCTCGGGCTGGGCCATGGCACCGGGCGGTGCCACCACGCTGGCGGTGGGCGCCGCGGTGGGGGCTCCAGCGGCCTGGGCAGGCTGGCGTCTGGCGGCGAGTTGGTTGGCTGCGGTGGTCGCCGCGTCGACGAGCTGCCCGCCGTGCGTGTGCCACGCCCCGCTGGTGCTCCCCGCGCCGGCGCCCCTGTCCCCGCCGCCGCCAGCACCTGGCGCGGGGGGCCGTGGCAGCGGCTGTCGTGTGGGAGCTCGGGCCGTGGCTGGCCAAAGCTTCCACGACCCCCGCCACATGCCCTTCGGCGGAGGCGGTCGCGGCGGCGCTGCTGGAGCGGCTGCCGCCTGTCGGCCCTGTTGGGTCTCCGCCGGCGGCGCCGCCGCCCGAGGCCGGCCCAGCCTGGGAGACAGCGGCCCACGGCTGCTCTGCTGGCGTGGGGGGGGCTGGCTGGAGGCGAGCTGATGATCCTGGTGTGCTGCTGTACCGCCGCCCGTGTCCGCCGCCATGCTCGGTCCACTTCGACGTCGGCGACGGGGTTCGACGGTACTGAGGGCGGTGGAGGAGCGGTGCGCGGGGCTACGGCCAGATCGTCGTGTAGGGCTCTGGTATCCGCGGGACACGGTCTGGCACGAGCGGCTATTGCTGTACCCCGCCAGAGGGACGTACTGTTGGATCCTCACGCCCGACCTGAACAGGTATCCCGAGGACGTGGCGGGCTCCATGGGCGACGGGTGCGGCAGGGCCTTCGCCTGTGCTCCGAACGGCACGGCGCCCGCCCTGGCTCACGGTGCTTGGACCGTTGCCTGGCAGCGTTTCCGAGGCCTGGTGCAGACGTCGCGGAGTAACCAGATGCTCCACGCTGCTGGCGGGGCAGTCCCCGATCCTGTGGAGATCTTGGGACGGGACCCCTCGCCCATTCGCCGAGGTGCGCCGCCGCCTGCCGCTGCGGGTCGGCGGGGGCGCGGTGCACGGCCACCCCGCCTGGCGCCGTGCCGCTGGAGGACGCGGCGGCGCCTGGTCCCCCCGGGGCCCCCGCCGCCTCGGCCTCGCTGGGGCCGCCCGAGGGCTGCGCCTGGGTGGTGAGCTCACCCAGGCGCCTGCCCGTCGGCCAGGAAGCTACGCTGGAGTCGGACAGCGTGCGGCTGGACGAGACCCACGCGATGGTGGAGGACGGCTCCGTGTGGTAGTTGGTGGAGGCGGTGCGCATCGGGCTGGTGGACTCGTTCAGGGACAGCCGCTCACGCGAGCTCATCAGGCTGCTGGGAACCGACCTTGCTGAGAGGTATCCCGGAGGCGCTGGGCTCGGCGGCGAGGCGGCCGCTCCCGGAGCCTCCGTCGGAGCTCCCGACCTGGAGGCTGGCGAAAAGGACTTGAGAGATAGGCTCGGAGCGCCGCCGCCTGAGGGCCTTCAAAAGCCTGACGCTGGCGACGATGTGCGAACTTTGTGGGTGCAGCCTGACGAGCGTGGAGAGCGGCGCAAGCTGTGGCGGGAGGTCGTACGTGAGGTGAAGCGGTGTGCGTTCAAGGACTGGCCGCTGGAGGACGGCCTCTCGACGGTGGAGCACATGTTCAAGAAGTGGGAGCAGAACGGTGGGAACCCGTTGCTGTGGCTCGAGATGTGGACCCGCGATCGGATGCTGATTTCTACGGATCGGACCTACATCGAGATGGAGTGCCTGCTGTCCGCCATTTATTTCGCGGGGAGCTATGACCATATCAATCTCGCCAGCATGGCAAGCGTGGAAGTATTGTGCCGATGGGTGTCGCAGATCGTGGAGGCCTACCCTGGTGATCCGACGAAGCCCCCGAAATGGGGGGGCCTGCGTCACTGCGTGGGCGTGGCGGGCCCTATGGACGTCATCGACCCCGCCCTGCGCGCGGCGGTGTTCCGCCGCTGCAAGGAAGAGATGGAGCTGGAGAATTGGAAGGCCGCGCGACAGGCGTGCCCCCGCCGAACCCGCTGGCCCAGGAGGCGGGCGAGGGCCTGCCCACTGCTGGGGGCGCTGGTGGAGCCGATGGCCGAGGCAGCGGGCGCGGCGGCGGTCGAGGGGCTGGCGGCCGAGGCGGACGAGGCGATGCCGGACGAGCAGCTGGACGAGGAGGCGGCGGGCGCGGTGGCAAGCTCACCGCGCCCGCAGGAGGATGACTTCCTCCGCCGGCGGAGGGGGGCGTCCCGCCGGCAGTGCTCAGCCCAAGCGGGAAGTCGGGGTGGACTTGCTGTCGCTGTTCTCCCTGCCGAGGCTGGGCGACTGTAGCTTCGACGGCGCGCAGTTACAGGGCCGCGGTGCTGCGCGGCTCGCCGGGCGGGCCCGTCGTGATTTCACGGTGCGAACATCGTCGCCAGCATCGCTTTTATCGTCGTCGTGTCTACCGCTGTCGGCGTTGCCATGATGCCGCGCCCGCCGAAGTCGCCGACTCGCAGTGGAGTGCCCGCTGGGATTCGCCCGGCGGTCAGCGCCGCCGCGGCCGCGTCGGTGGCGCCAAACTAGCTGGCCGCTGCGCACGTGCTAGGGTTGGCGCGGCCGCAGGGATGCACCAGCCAACGCCGAGCATGCGTCGCAATCGCCACCGCCTGGGTTTTGCACGCCGAGCTGCGGGTGTGTGGGTTGGATGTTTGCAAGAACGCGGGATGTGTTAGCTCGTTTGTTAAAACCACTAGCGCCGCATTGATTTGACTTTCCGAAAAAGGACTCGGACCCCCCAAGTTTATCGGTGCATGTATGTGTGTGTGTGTGTGCCAATTTACACATGATTCTGCCCAATCGTCCATCCAAAATTTGAAATCATACCATCTCATCCGATCCGGTATCGACCCCCCCCCCAGCCATTCTTTACAACAAATTATTATGCGCGCGCATTCATTTATCAAGAATCATCAATTTCCAAGAACCCCTTGCAGAAAGTGGCGCAAAGTGTACGCGCGCGCGTCGTCGTGCGCGCATGCAGATATCCTTCAAGATTCTTCGGTTTCGGAAGGATTTGAAACCAACATAATACATTAGGGTATCGCAAGGTGGATTTTCAAACGAAAGCGTGCGCGCGCTCTTGCGAATCTAAAGAAAGCCATGCTTGTTCTTCAACCTTTTCAGAGCATACTACCAAACGGCCTTCGCGCGCGCATGTCGAAATCGTTCGAGTGCCTTTGCGCGCGCGCAGTCGCGAGAACCCTTTGCACTCAATTGGGCGAGATGCACGCGCGCGCGTCGTCGCGCGCGCGTGCCCATACCCTTCAAACACGTTTGGTTTCAGACGGTTTTCAAGGCCGAGTGTCCGACAAACATTCAAAGAACAGCTTCGACATCAGTTTCAACAAAATTATCCTGGCGAAAGACCCAACCATAAGCAATTGTTGGTAACGCGTTGTGGGTGCCGCTTTCGGTGGGGCTCCATATGGGGCCACGAAGCGCTGCCTTGGATGGGGGAACCGCATGCGGACTGCGCCACCGGGGCGGGCCTTCGGTGGAGCTCCCTATGGGGCTACGAAACGCTGCCCTGGGTGGGGGAACCGCATGCGAACTGCCCCACTGGGGCCTTCGGTGGAGCTCCCTATGGGGCCACGAAACGCTGCCCTGGGTGGGGGAACCGCATGCGAACAGCCACTGGGGCCTTCGGTGGAGCTCCCTATGGGGCCACGAAACGCTGCCCTGGGTGGGGGAACCGCATGCGAACACCCCCACTGGGGCCTTCGGTGGAGCTCCCTATGGGGCCACGAAACGCTGCCCTGGGTGGGGGAACCGCATGCGAACACCCCCACTGGGGCCTTCGGTGGAGCTCCCTATGGGGCCACGAAACGCTGCCCTGGGTGGGGGAACCGCATGCGAACACCCCCACTGGGGCCTTCGGTGGAGCTCCCTATGGGGCTACGAAACGCTGCCCTGGGTGGGGGAACCGCATGCGGACACCCCCACTGGGGCCTTCGGTGGAGCTCCCTATGGGGCCACGAAACGCTGCCCTGGGTGGGGGAACCGCATGCGAACACCCCCACTGGGGCCTTCGGTGGAGCTCCCTATGGGGCCACGAAACGCTGCCCTGGGTGGGGGAACCGCATGCGAACACCCCCACTGGGGCCTTCGGTGGAGCTCCCTATGGGGCACGAAACGCTGCCCTGGGTGGGGGAACCGCATGCGAACACCCCCACTGGGGCCTTCGGTGGAGCTCCCTATGGGGCCACGAAACGCTGCCCTGGGTGGGGGAACCGCATGCGAACACCCCCACTGGGGCCTTCGGTGGAGCTCCCTATGGGGCTACGAAACGCTGCCCTGGGTGGGGGAACCGCATGCGAACACCCCCACTGGGGCCTTCGGTGGAGCTCCCTATGGGGCCACGAAACGCTGCCCTGGGTGGGGGAACCGCATGCGAACACCCCCACTGGGGCCTTCGGTGGAGCTCCCTATGGGGCCACGAAACGCTGCCCTGGGTGGGGGAACCGCATGCGAACACCCCCACTGGGGCCTTCGGTGGAGCTCCCTATGGGGCTACGAAACGCTGCCCTGGGTGGGGGAACCGCATGCGAACACCCCCACTGGGGCCTTCGGTGGAGCTCCCTATGGGGCCACGAAGCGCTGCCCTGGGTGGGGGAACCGCATGCGAACACCCCCACTGGGGCCTTCGGTGGAGCTCCCTATGGGGCTACGAAACGCTGCCCTGGGTGGGGGAACCGCGTGCGAACACCCCCACTGGGGCCTTCGGTGGAGCTCCCTATGGGGCCACGAAACGCTGCCCTGGGTGGGGGAACCGCATGCGAACACCCCCACTGGGGCCTTCGGTGGAGCTCCCTATGGGGCTACGAAACGCTGCCCTGGGTGGGGGAACCGCATGCGAACACCCCCACTGGGGCCTTCGGTGGAGCTCCCTATGGGGCCACGAAACGCTGCCCTGGGTGGGGGAACCGCATGCGAACACCCCCACTGGGGCCTTCGGTGGAGCTCCCTATGGGGCTACGAAACGCTGCCCTGGGTGGGGGAACCGCATGCGAACACCCCCACTGGGGCCTTCGGTGGAGCTCCCTATGGGGCCACGAAACGCTGCCCTGGGTGGGGGAACCGCATGCGAACACCCCCACTGGGGCCTTCGGTGGAGCTCCCTATGGGGCTGCGAAACGCTGCCCTGGGTGGGGGAACCGCATGCGAACACCCCCACTGGGGCCTTCGGTGGAGCTCCCTATGGGGCCACGAAACGCTGCCCTGGGTGGGGGAACCGCATGCGAACACCCCCACTGGGGCCTTCGGTGGAGCTCCCTATGGGGCTACGAAACGCTGCCCTGGGTGGGGGAACCGCATGCGGACACCCCCACTGGGGCCTTCGGTGGAGCTCCCTATGGGGCTACGAAGCGCGTGAGAGGTGTGCCGAGAGCAGAGGCAAGGAGGGGGAGGAGGGAGGAGGGGGAGGAGGAGGAAGGAGGAACGCGGGGCACCGTCTCTTCAAAACGAGGACCCAACACCACAGGATGGTTGGGAAATTATCCTGGCGAAAGACCCAACCATAAGCAATTGTTGGTAACGCGTTGTGGGTGCCGCTTTCGGTGGGGCTCCATATGGGGCCACGAAGCGCTGCCTTGGATGGGGGAACCGCATGCGGACTGCGCCACCGGGGCGGGCCTTCGGTGGAGCTCCCTATGGGGCTACGAAACGCTGCCCTGGGTGGGGGAACCGCATGCGAACTGCGCCACTGGGGCCTTCGGTGGAGCTCCCTATGGTGCCACGAAACGCTGCCCTGGGTGGGGGAAGCGCATGCGAACTGCGCCACGGGTGCTTTCTGGAGCTCCCAGGGCCACGAACGCTGCCTGGGCACCGCTGCAGAGCGGTGGAGCTCCCATGGGGCCTGAAACGCTGTCCTGGGTGGGGAACCGCATGCGAACACCCCCACTGGGGCCTTCGGTGGAGCTCCCTATGGGGCTACGAAACGCTGCCCTGGGTGGGGGAACCGCATGCGAACCCCCCACTGGGGCCTCACCCCCAGCTCCCTACCTTCGGTGGAGCTCCCTATGGGGCTACGAAACGCTGCCCTGGGTGGGGGAACCGCATGCGAACACCCCCACTGGGGCCTTCGGTGGAGCTCCCTATGGGGCCACGAAACGCTGCCCTGGGTGGGGAACCGCATGCGAACACCCCCACTGGGGCCTTCGGTGGAGCTCCCTATGGGGCTACGAAACGCTGCCCTGGGTGGGGGAACCGCATGCGAACCCCCCACTGGGGCCTTCGGTGGAGCTCCCTATGGGGCCACGAAACGCTGCCCTGGGCGGGGGAACCGCATGCGAACACCCCCACTGGGGCCTTCGGTGGAGCTCCCTATGGGGCCACGAAACGCTGCCCTGGGTGGGGGAACCGCATGCGAACACCCCCACTGGGGCCTTCGGTGGAGCTCCCTATGGGGCTACGAAACGCTGCCCTGGGTGGGGGAACCGCATGCGAACACCCCCACTGGGGCCTTCGGTGGAGCTCCCTATGGGGCTACGAAACGCTGCCCTGGGTGGGGGAACCGCATGCGAACACCCCCACTGGGGCCTTCGGTGGAGCTCCCTATGGGGCCACGAAACGCTGCCCTGGGTGGGGGAACCGCATGCGAACACCCCCACTGGGGCCTTCGGTGGAGCTCCCTATGGGGCCACGAAACGCTGCCCTGGGTGGGGGAACCGCATGCGAACACCCCCACTGGGGCCTTCGGTGGAGCTCCCTATGGGGCCACGAAACGCTGCCCTGGGTGGGGGAACCGCATGCGAACACCCCCACTGGGGCCTTCGGTGGAGCTCCCTATGGGGCCACGAAACGCTGCCCTGGGTGGGGGAACCGCATGCGAACACCCCCACTGGGGCCTTCGGTGGAGCTCCCTATGGGGCCACGAAACGCTGCCCTGGGTGGGGGAACCGCATGCGAACACCCCCACTGGGGCCTTCGGTGGAGCTCCCTATGGGGCTACGAAACGCTGCCCTGGGTGGGGGAACCGCATGCGAACACCCCCACTGGGGCCTTCGGTGGAGCTCCCTATGGGGCCACGAAACGCTGCCCTGGGTGGGGGAACCGCATGCGAACACCCCCACTGGGGCCTTCGGTGGAGCTCCCTATGGGGCTACGAAACGCTGCCCTGGGTGGGGAACCGCATGCGAACACCCCCACTGGGGCCTTCGGTGGAGCTCCCTATGGGGCCACGAAACGCTGCCCTGGGTGGGGGAACCGCATGCGAACACCCCCACTGGGGCCTTCGGTGGAGCTCCCTATGGGGCTACGAAACGCTGCCCTGGGTGGGGGAACCGCATGCGAACACCCCCACTGGGGCCTTCGGTGGAGCTCCCTATGGGGCCACGAAACGCTGCCCTGGGTGGGGGAACCGCATGCGAACACCCCCACTGGGGCCTTCGGTGGAGCTCCCTATGGGGCCACGAAACGCTGCCCTGGGTGGGGGAACCGCATGCGAACACCCCCACTGGGGCCTTCGGTGGAGCTCCCTATGGGGCTACGAAACGCGTGAGAGGTGTGCCGAGAGCAGAGGCAAGGAGGGGGAGGAGGGAGGAGGGGGAGGAGGAGGAAGGAGGAACGCGGGGCACCGTCTCTTCAAAACGAGGACCCAACACCACAGGATGGTTGGGAAAAAACAAGCTTGCGCGCGCGCTCTGGCGAATTCTTAAGACAACCATTGGTTTTTCAGTATTTTCATGACGCGTGCTGGGGGGGGGGGGCGCGATCCGTGTCGAATCAAACCATGCGGGCCACCCTCGCGCGTCGGCCGCGCGCGCATGTCGAACTCTTTCCAAAACATCCATCACCGACGCGAGGACGCCGTCATCGTTGTCGGCGTGGTCGGCATCGGCGCCCGCGCTGGCCGCGCCTTCGTCGGTGCGAACATCGTCGCCAGCATCGCCGCTGTCATCGTCGCGTCTACCGTAGACGACGTTGCCATGATACCGCGCCCGCCCAAATCGCCGACTCGCAGTGAAGTGCCCGCTGGGATGCGCCCAGCGGTCAGCGCCACCGCGGCCGCGTCGGTGGCGCCAAACTAGCTGGCCGCTGCGCGCGCGTGCTAGGGTTGGCGCGGCCGCAGGGATGCACCAGCCAACGCCAAGCATGCATCGCAATCGCCACCGCATGGGTTGTGCAAACCAAGTTGCGGGTAGGTGGGTGGCATGTTTGCGCGAGCAGTGGAGGTGGTCAAGCGCGGTGCAGGGTAGTCAATAGCACCGCGTCGATTGCATTACGTAGAATGCATCACATACACTGCACCACATAGTTCCTCCTCTCCCAAAAAGAATTAGGATTCCCCCTCGGGGTTATCGGTCCACCTTTTCGTATTGCAATTTGCATATGATTCCGCCCCATTGTCCATCCTAAATGTGAACTCGTACCATCTCAGCCGGGCCGGTATCGACCTCCCCCGCCATCCTCTGCAACAAACTACCATGCGCGCATTTGTTTATCACAAATCAGCATCTTTCAATAACCCCTTGCAGAAAGTGACACGAAGTGCACACGCGCGTCGTCGCGCGTGCATGCCGCAATCCTTTAGAAACCGTCGGTTTCGGACGGATTTTCAAGGCGAGTTTCAAAACAACTAATGAAACATATGGTTTTACAACACGGACTGTCAAACAGAAAACACGTGTGCGCGCGCTCGTGCGAATTCTGAAGAAAACCATCGGTGTTTCAACATTTTCAGAACATGCTACCAAACGGCCTTCGCGCGCACATGTCGAAATCGTTCGAACGCCCTTGCGCGCGTGCCGTCGCGACAGTCCTCTGCATAAGATATGACGAAGTGCACGCGTGCGCGTCGTCGCGCGCGCATGCCGACATCCTTCAAAAACCTTCGGCTTCATAGCGATTCCAAAACCGAATGCCGAAAAGCATTCAAAAACACATGGTTTCCCAACATCCGGTTTCAAAAGAAGCTTGCGCGCGCGCCCTTGCGAATGCTTAAGAAAACCATAGGGTTCTCAACAATTTCATGGAATTCTACATGCTTCGCGTATCCCACCCAGCCCATTCAGAAAACGTGCCCATCAGAGCTGACGGGAAAAACGGACGAAGAGACACATCTAGGGAAACAGAGCGAGCAAGGGGGTGGCCTTGGAAGGCCTCTTCGGGCCATTCCTGGGTGCCGCGTGGGGGCGAGGAGAAGAGGAGGAGGAGGAGGAGGAGGAGGAGGAGGAGGAGGAGGAGGAGGAGGAGGAGGAGGAGGAGGAGGAGGAGTAGGAGGATGAGGACGAGGAGGACGAGGAGGACGAGGACGCGGATGAGGACGAGGACGAGGAGGACGAGGACTAGGATGAGGGCGACGCGGACGAGGACTCGTGGAACCATCTAGAGGTATGCTGCTGCTGCTGGTGCTCTCTGGGAGTTTTTTAGGGCTCTCTTGGAACCCTCTGGGTAACCCTGGAAGGCTTCTTGGGATCATCTTGGAGTCCATCGATTACAGGATGGGGAGGTCCCCAACTCAGCTCTCCCCTCGGGAGCCGGCAAACCGCTTCTTGGGGCTCTCTCGGAGCGCTCTTATGCGCTCTTGGAGCGGTCGTGGGGCCGTTTGGAGCATCTTGGGAGCCATCTTGAGCCAGCTTGGGCTATCTGAGCCATCTTGGAGGTCATCTTGGGCTCTCTGAGGCCGCTCGGGGGCCTTTTGGAGGCCTCTCGGGTGCCTCCTGGGGCCCTCTTGGGACTTCTTGGGGCCCTCTTGGGGCTCCCTTGGGGCTTTCTTGGCAGCCGTGGAGCGCCGCTTGGGGCCATTTTCCAGGCGATCGATCAAAGGAGGGAGGGTCCAGATCGAGGCCCCCTCCTCGGGGGCCACGATCCTCGTGAGGGGTGTCAAACATCGGCCCTCCCATTGGCCGAACAAGAGATCGCAGCCCCTCCCGTCCAGGTCCAGGGGAGGGGGTAGGGGGAGGGGTAACCCCCCTCCCCGAAGGGGAAGAGGGGTTTTTGGAAGAGGAAAGGAAGACATCGTTAGACCACCTGCGCCCAGAGGGCTGGTGGGGTTCTGCCAAACGGGCCTCTGGCGCTGGATACCGACATCATTCGCACGCCCTTGCGCGCGTGCTGGGGGGGCACGATCCGTGTCAAATAAGACCATGCGGGCCACTCTCGCGCGTCGGCCGCGCGCGCATGTCGAACTCTGTCCAAAACCTCGACCGACGCGAGGGCGCCGTCATCGTCGTCGGCGTGATCAGCATGGGCGCCCGCGCTGGCCGCGCCGTCGTCGGTGCGAACATCGTCGCCAGCATCGCCACTATCATCATCGCGTCTACCGTAGACGGCGTTGCCATGATACCGCGCCCGCCGAAGTCGCCGACTCGCAGTGAAGTGCCCGCTGGGATGCGCCCAGCGGTCAGCGCCACCGCGGCCGCGTCGGTGGCGCCAAACTAGCTGGCCGCTGCGCGCGCGTGCTAGGGTTGGCGCGGCCGCAGAGATGCACCAGTCCACGCCAAGCATGCATCGCAATCGCCACCGCATGCGTTTTGCAAACCAAGTTGCGGGTGGGTGGGTGGGATGTTTGCAAGAGCATGGGATGTGTCAACCCATGGGTAAACATAGCTTGCACCGCGTAGTCTGCAATAACTTACTGTTTGGGGTCCACGCTGGCTAACATTATTGTTTGATTTTTGTATGTCGTACCAAAGCCTTCACACCAGCAGGGCTCCAAGGCACTAAGCCAGCGACCTCGCGCCCTCACAGAACGTACACGCGCTTTCCGTCCCCGTGCCAGGCATGCCTAATGGCTTTCGGTCCATCTCGCCACCGTGCTTGGGTTGTGGATATGAAGCCTAGTGGATGTTCGTTGGGATCTCGTGGGAGGCCTCTCGGGGGCCTCGTGGAGGCAGTTTGGAGGCCTCCTCGGGGCCGTTTCGGGGCCTCTTGGGGCCTCTTGGGAGCCTCTTGGTGGCCTCTTGGGGCCTCCTGGGCGCCTCTTGGGGCCTCCTGGGGGACTCTTGGGGCGGACGGCTCGGATTTTCGGTTCATGTTCTCTCTCTTGGGCCCCTTTTGGTGCCGTCTTGGGGCCCTCTTGGGCCGGTTTGGGTCCCTCTTGCAGGCCTCTTTGGGCAGTCTTGGGGCGGTCTTGGGGGCCTTTCAGGCCGTCTGGGAGCGTCCGGAAGCCGAAACGGCAAGAACGCCAAAATCCTATAGGAAAATCGAGGATTTTGGCATTGGGGGGTCCTCTTGGGAGGCCTCTTACGCGGGAGGCCCGAGGGGGCACGTGGGAATTCCCAGGAGAGTGAGGCTTAGAGGATCAGGCAACGGACTTGAGGACACGCCCACTCCGTGCCCAGCGGCACGGTGGCGGACTAGGAACATGGGGAGGAGGAGGAGGAGGAGGAGGAGGAGGAGGAGGAGGAGGAGGAGGAGGAAGAGGAGGAGGAGGAGGAGGAACAGGAGGAGGTGGTGGAGGAGCAGGAGGAGGGGGGAGGAGGAGGAGGAGAAGGAGGATTTCACGATTTTTTCTGCCTCTGGGGCCCGTCACCAGGCCCCGGGGCAATCAAGCACGGATCCAGGGCGAGCAACCTGCCACGGGCAAGGGTCGGGACCTTCTTGGGGCTGCGCACGTACAAGCAGCACGTCGCCGGCTGTCTAGGATGCACCCTTCTTTTCCTTCTTCTCCTCCTCATCTTCCTCCTCCTCCTTTCTCCCTTTCTCCCTTGTCCTCTTGCTCCTCTTCGTGTCGCCCCCCCGTCGGTCTCCCTCTCCTCCGGGGTCGCCCCTCCTGAGGGGACGCACCATCCCAACCACCCGACGAGCTTTCTTCGCCGCGGCCATCTTGGCTCAAGGTTCCGGGGGGCAGGCGTCGTTAGCGGCCCTCACCCGGGCCGCCCTCGCCTTGACTCCGGGGCCCGCCATGGCGGAGCCGGCCGGCCTCCCGCTGGCTCCCACCACCGTCGGCTCCCAGTCGCAGGCGCAGGAGTTCGACGACGAAGACGACGTCGGGGATTTCTCCAAGTACGACGAGAGCATGGTGCGGCATCGTTCCGAAGCCAGTTGGCGTTCCGAAACCAAGTCTTCGTTCAGCTCGACGGCAACGCTGGGCTCCGCGAGCGCGTTTCTCAGCAAGATTCGTCGAAGTGAATCGATGGAACAGCGCTTTGAAAGTGACACCCACCTGAGGGTGCTAGACGCGGAACTCCTGCGTGGCATCAGTGCGCACCACATTTTGCGCAGGTCTCACGTGCTGGCCTCCAATGCCGACGGCGGTCATGCTTTTGCACTCTCGAAGCCTGTGGACTGGTTGAACATCTTCATCTCCCACACATGGTTGGGCGTGGGATGGGTGACCAGGGTTAACTTTAGGAGGATAGGCTCTGGGGGGGACGCATCGACTCCCAAATGCCTATTCATCGCCGATAGAGGCCCGATAGCCTGGCCCGCCCAGGAGCGTGCGGATTCTCTACTGGGGGCCCGTCGTCGATCTATCGGCGATGTGTCGCCGATTCCAGGTCGATGCTTCCCCCCTGAGACGGTCCCTCTCAAAAATTACGTTCCCCCTCAGGTGAAGAGGCTCGGCATTGCATACTGTCTGAACGTGCGGCGCGCGGTGGTGGTGGCCGTCGTCACGGACTGTCTAGTGCATGCGTTGGATTGGGGTGGTATCTCCATCATTCCTGCGCCGTTCATGCGGGACTGCGTAATCTTTGACGGCGCAGAGGTGCTGAGCGTGAGATTGCAAATGGAATGTGTATTGTCGTCCTTGGTGTTCGTTATCCGGCTGCCTGCGGCAGTCCCGCCACAGAGCAAACTGATCATTGTCGGTTGCGATTGTTCGAGGGGCACGGGAGGCCCTACCCTGCGATGTCTCGTGTCCTGAGGCTTGGGAGAGCCATGACATTTGAGGTACTGTTCCGATTCGTGTTGGCGATGGCGAGGACGACGATGTTGATGACGACGGCGATGATGGTGATGATGCTGATGATGATTATGGTCATGGTGATGGTGATGATGATGATGATGCTGATATGGTGATGATGATGGTGATGGTGATGATTATGATGGCGGTGATGATAATGACGGTCACGCTTGTGATGGTGTTGACGGTGATGACGACGACGGTGACGATTGTGATGGTGTTGACGACGACGATTATTCCGATGTTGATGATGCTGATGTTGATGCTGGTGCTGATGTTGTGACGATGACGATGATGACGGTGATGATGCAGTTGGGGATGATGAGCATGACCGGCGGGGAGGTGACGGAGTGGGACAATGATGATTCAGGCTGGCGAAGGAGACGATGGATATACTGGTAGCATCATGATGATGAGGATGATAGCAGGTATGATTATGATGGTGGTGGTGATGATGATGTTGCTGATCGCGATGCCGGTGATCATTATGTTGGTAATGGTGGTGATGGTGGTGGTGATGATGATGATGTGGACGACGACGGCGACGATGATGATGAGGATGTCGATTAAGATGTCGACAACCATGACGACAACGATGCTGATGCCGCTGATGATGATGAGGCTGATGCCGCCGATGATGATGATGATGATGATGATGATGATGATGATGGTGGTGGTGATGATGCTGATACTGATGCTGATGCTGATGATGCTGCTGATGATGACTATGATGATGAGGATGATGATGACGATAATGAGCATGCTGATGATGATGATGATGATGATGATGATGATGATGATGATGATGATGATGATGCAGTTGACGATAAGGGTGATGATGGTGACGATGCTGACGATGATGACGGCGACGATTATTATGACAGTGATGATGGTGTTGTGGTCATCGACGATGCTGATGCTGCTGATGATGCTGATGGTGATGAGGAAGAAGGAGACGATGCTAATGATGATGATGATGATGATGATGATGATGATGATGATGATGACGATGATGATGATGATGATGATGGTGATGGTGGTGGTGATACTGATTATGACGATGATGACCATGATGCTGACCATGCTGATGATGATGCTGATGGTGATGATGATGATGCTGATGATGATGATGATAATGAGGCTGATGCTGTCGATAATGATGGTGGTGGTGATGATGAGGAGGCTGATTCTGATGATGATGCTGCTGCTGATGACGACTATGATGGTGACCATGATGATTATGATGCTGCTGCTCATGATGATACTGCTGATGCTGATGATGATGCTGATGCTGATGACGATGCTGCTGCTGATGATGCTGATGATGACCTGATGCTGCTGCTCATGATGCTGCTGTTGATGATGCTGCTGATTATGATGCTGCTGCTGCTGATGATGATGATGATGATGATGATGATGATGATGCTGCTGCTGCTGATAGTGATGCTGCTGCTGCTGATGTTGATTATGATGCTGATCATGATGCTGATGCTGATGATGCTGATGATGATGACGATGATGATGATGACGATACTGAAAATGATGACGATGATGATGATGCTGATGGTGATGATGATGATGAGGAGGAGGAGGACGAGGAGGAGGAGGAGGAGGATGAGGATGGTGAGGACGAGGAGGAGGAGAAGGAGGAGGACGAGGAAGAGGAGGAGGAGGAGGAGGAGGAGGAGGAGGAGGAGGAGAGAGGAGGAGGAGGAGGAGGAGGAGGAGGAGGAGGAGGAGGAGAGAAGGAGGAGGAGGAGAAGGAGGAGGAGAGGAGGAGGAGGAGGAGAGGAGGAGGAGGGGCAGGAGGAGAGGAGAGGAGGAGAAGGAGGAGGAGGAGGAGGGGGAGGAGGAGTAATGTCGTCACATGCGAAACGGGGCTTGTAAGGCGCATCCTTGGGGCCTCTTTGGGGGCTCTTGCGGCCTCGCGTGGGCATCTTCGGTGGACCCCAGCCACCGCGCAAGGAGCTGGCCGCCACCCAAGCAGGGGGTGCGCGCCCTCGCGTGGCCCCTCGGCGCGCGGGCCCGCGCGTTGTTTCTTACCGCAGGAAGACTGCTCCCCCCCCTTTGCCAGCAACCCCTCCAAGCAACACGCCCTGCTGCGCGGTCTTCGCCGATCTGGCCGCCCCCCCCAAGCCGGGCAACCGTCCGGCCGGGCAGGGAGGGGCCGCAGCCGCGCTGCCCGAGTCGACGCGGGGATTGCCAGGCGGTGCGCTCGGCGGGGACGAACGAGGCGAGCTTCCCAGCGCGCTCCTTGGAGGCTCATGGGGGCTCCCTGGGCCGTCTGAAGGCTTAGCGCTTTGGGAGTCCGTAGTGGGGGTCTCTCTGTGACGTCTCGGGGTACTCTTGGTCTTTTTAGGGTCGCCTTGGGGCCCCCCGAGGCCGCCTTGGGACCGTGCTTGGGCCCTCTTGGGCAATCTTGAGGCCGTCTCGGCGGCCTCTTGGGCTTTCTTGAGGCTTCTTCGGCCGTCTTGTGGCCATCCTCGACGCTTCTTGGGCCGTCTTGAGCTGACGGAAGCCCGAAAAGGTGAGAATGCGAACATCCATCAAACATTTCTTAGGGTATTCAATGATTCGGCCTCTTCGGGCCCTCGTTGTGGTTGTCCTGGGGCCCTCTTGGGCCGTCTTGGGAGCCTCTTGGGCTGTTTTGAGGCCATCTTGGGCCGTGTTGCGGTCATCGTGGGCCGTCATGGAGGCATCTTGGGCAATCTTGGCGGCCCTAGCGTGCCTAGTCCGTCTTGGAAACCATCTTGGGCAATATGGACGTCTCGGAGGAGTGGGGAGGGGTGCGGCCCTTAGAATATTACAGAAAACCTACCAGACACGCGGGCATTCTAATGCGCTGCAGCGTTCCAGGGGGCACGTTGGCGGATTGTTCTTTTGTGGGGACAGGAGTTGCCGATCAATCGAACAGTTTGTTTCCTGGACAAGTGCTGCATTCACCAGACGGACCCACTCCTGAAACTTACTGGAATAAGGCAGCTCGGAGCGGTTCTGCGGTATTCTGAGTACATGATGATACTTTTGCAGCCGCAGTACTTCCGAAGAGCATGGTGCGTGTACGAGTTGGCAGCGTTCTTATACATGAACAACGGCAATCACCATCGGGTGTGGCTACAACCCCTGAAATTGACGCTGCTCACTGTGGCAGTGTTTGGCATCAGTTGCTCGGCAGCCGTGGCCGCAATACTGCTCTTGCCATGGACTGTCTTCAGCCCATGGCATGTCAAGCTGGCTGCGCAAACCGTGCCCGGGTACTTACAGTATGCGTATTTGGTCGGAGTGCTGTTTCTATTTCATTTTTGCGTTTATATCTTCCCATCGAGATTGTTCTGGAGAAGCTGCAAAGGGCACATGCATGACCGGCAGAGAATTCTTCAGCAAGTCAGAACGTTTTCGCTGAGTCAAGCTAGTTGTTTCGATGACGGTGACCTGGAGTTCATACAGAGCCAGATCGGGCTGTGGTTCGCCGACGTGGCCACATTTGAGAAATACGTGCGGCACGATGTCGCCGCGCGTGTCAAGCGACTGCTGCGTGAGCAGGGGCCGATGCCTTACCGAATGGTGATTGGAAGCTCCATGTGCCACCTGTTTTTCAGCACGTCCTTGGCCTTCTCGGCCTGGCGGGGTGGCGACATGAACATGCTCTGGCGCTCGTTCTGCGCGGGCTTCGGGACAACCCTCTGTGGTGTTCCCATCGCCGTCAACCTGGTCTTGAGGCTGGTGGATGCCGGGCTGGCACACCACACTGCCGGGCAGTCCTTCTTCCACCGCGGGTTCCTTGGCCCGCTCGTGACGGCGACCGTGCTCGCCGCGTGCACCTCCGTCCCCATGGGCATGCTGACGCCGGCGTGCCCCCTGTGGCTCTGCGCCGCCCTGTGCCTCCTGGGGGCCGCCTGCGTGTGCCGCCTCTTCCACCTGCGGCCGAGCTGCCGCGCGGCGGCCCCGCGCAGGCCGGGCGGCCTCTGCCGGCCGCGCGGCCCGAGCGCGCGCGGCGCGGCGGCCCTGGCAGAGAGGCCGAGCCCCGCTGGCGGCCCGAGCTGCAGCCCCGCGACGGAGGAGGAGGCGCCGGACGCCGTGCCCGAGCGCGCCGCGTCCGAGCGGCGGCTATCCGCCGCGTCGGAGTCCAGCGCGGAGGTGCTGTGCATCTGAGGGGGCTGCCCCGACGGCCTGCAGGCAGCGTGCGACCTGCCGGCTTCGGTCGGTCCACTCGGCCCGAGCGTGTCACCTGTTGGCTCACGCTGGGCAAGCAGGCCCAAGCGTGTTAATTACCTGTACGACCACCCGTCGGGTGCTAAGGAGGTTGTGTGTGGGGGGGAGGGGGGGAATCAACAAACCGATTCAATTTATCTCACTATCGATCTCACTGAACGGGACACCACGGGACACCAGGGGACACCATGGGACACCACGGGACATTTGTCGATCTCACTATCGATCTGACACAACGGGACACCACGTGACACCACGGGCCACCACGGGACACCGCGGGACACCTCGATCTCATTATCGGTCTCACTATCGATCTTACCATCGATCTCAGTGTCGATCTCACTATCGATCTCACTCAATGGGACACCACGGGACACCACGGGACACCACGGGGCACCTGTCGATCTCACTATCGATTTCACTATCGATCTCACTTTTTGGGACACCACGGGACACCACTGGACACCTCGGGGCACCACATCGGTCTCAGTATCGATCTCACTATCGATCTCACCATCGATCTCACTCAACGGGACACCACGCGACACCACGGGACACCTGTGGATCTCACCATCGATATCTCACTTTTTGGAACACCACAGGACACCACGGGACACCTCTGGGCACCACATCGATCTCAGTATCGTTCGCACTTTCGATCTGCTATCGATCTCACTCAATAGGACACCACGGGACACCACGGGACACCACGGGACACCTGCGGATCTCACTATCGATCTCACTATCGATCTCACTTTTTGGGACACCACGGGAGACCACGGGACACCTCGGTGCACCACATCGGTCTCAGTATCGATCTCAGTATCGATCTCACTATCGATCTCACTATCGATTTCACTATCGATCTCACTCAACGGGGCACCACGGGACACCGCGGGCCACCGCGGGACACTGCGGGACACCACGAGCCACCGCCGGACGGACGGACGGATGGGCGGGAGGGGGATAATCATTTGTCTTGACTTCGCCCTAGCAGCGACGGACACCACAGGACACCACGGGACACCACGGGACACCGCGGGACACCACGGGACACCACGGGACACGGGACATCGCGAGCCACCGCCGGACGGGCGGGAGGGGGAGAATCATTTGTCTTAACTTCGCCCTAGCAACGGCGGACACTCAGGACACCACGGGACGCCACGGGACACCGCGGGACACCAAAGGGCCACCGCCGGACGGGCGGGAGGGGGAGAATCATTTGTCTTGACTTCGCCCTAGCAACGGCGGACACCACAGGACACCACGGGACACCACAGGACACCGCGGGACACCAAAGGGCCACCGCTGGACGGACGGACGGACGGGGGAGAATCATTTGTCTTGACTTCGCCCTAGCAACGGCAGGTTCATTCCTCTCTCGCGCCCACGCAGCTTCGCCTCGCCCGTACGCACGACACGAACGAAACGAAACAATTTCCCTGTTGGGGGTCTCCGTTCCACGGGCCAGGGAACCGAGGGACGAAGACTGGGGACCCCGAAAAAGGAAGGAAAAGAACAAGACCATGCAACCGAGGAAGGACATGGGGAACCCATTCACACACCCACAGACAAACAGACAAACACACACACGCACACACAGACATACAGAGACACACAGACGCACACAGAGACCCACAGAGACCCACAGAGACACACAGAGACACACAGAGACACATAGAGACACACACACACAGACACACACACAGACACGCAGAGACACACACGCAGACACACTCAGAGACACACATAGACACACACAGACACACACAGAGACACACACAGACGCACACACGCAGACACACGCACAATGACGCACACAGACACACACAGACACACACACAGACACACAGACACACAGAGACACACACAGACACACATACAGACACACACATAGACACACAGACACACATATACACACACAGACACACACACACTCAGGCACACACACAGACACACACAGACACAGAGATACACACAGAGGCACACTCAGAGACACACACAGCGACACCTACAGAGACACACACAGAGGCACGCCCAGATATACACATAGACACACACAGACACATACATAGAGACGCACACAGAGGCGCGCATAGAGACACACACAGATACTCACAGAGAGACACACACAGACACACACACAGACACACACAGACACACACAGGCACACACAGACACACAGACACACACAGACACACACAGACACACACACACGGACACACACACACATATAAACACAGACACACACACAGACACAGACAAACACGCACAGACACACACAGACACACACACAGAGACACACAGAGACACACAGACACACACAGACGCACACAGACACACACACACAGACGCACACAGACACACGCACACACACAAACGCACACAGACACACACACACACACATAGTCACACACAGACACACGGAGACACAAAGACACACAGACACACAGAGACACACACATGCACACACAGACACACAGACACACAAGCATACACATACACACAGACACAAGCAGACATACACAGACACACACACATATATATAATATACATACACACAGACACACACAGTCACACACAGACGCACACAAGCACACAGACACAAACACATGTTCACTCACAGACACACAGTGACACACAAAGACACACGCAGAGACACACAGAGATACACACACAGGCACACACAGGCACACATAGACACACACACAGACACGCACAGACACACTGACACACAGACACACACAGACACACACTGACGCACAGACACACATAGATACACATAGACACACACACAGACACACATACAGACACAGGCACAGACACAGAGACACACACACAGACACACACACATACATACGCAGACGCACACAGACACACACATACACACACAGACACACACACAGACACACACAGAGGCACACTCAGAGGCACACACACAGACACACACAGACACAAACAGACACACACAGACCCACAAGCACACACAGGCACACCCAGACACACACACAGACACACACACACAGACGCACACATATATACACAGACACACACACAGACACACAAACACACAGACACACACAGACACACACACAGACACACACACAGACACACACACAGACACAGACACACACAGACACACACAGACACACACACATACACACAGACACACACAGACACACACAGACACACACAGACACACACAGACACACACTCAAACACATACAGACACACACACACAGACGCACACAGACACACACACACAGACACACACACAGACACACACACACAGACACACACACACACAAACACACACAAACACAGACACAGACACACACACACAGCCGTAGCCATTTTGGCTCAAACCTGCCTTGTGCAGGAGGTGCGCGGCGTGTCTCGCCCTGTAGAGTCCCGTCGCCTCAGCGGGCACAGAGAGCGGCTCTGTCCCTTTCCGTTCGTTGTCGCGGCCCCTGCGATGGCGGCGGTGCGCGACGACAGCAAGGTGATGGATCTACGGTCCAACGGCGGCGCGGGGCTGGTCATGGCGATGGCCGTCCAGGGCGCTGCTCAGGGAGCGGCGGCGGGCGTTGCCTCGCTGCAGGCGATCGCCGCCGCGGTTACTGCCGCACTGCGCACGGCATGTGCGCTGCTGGCAGGCGTCGGCTCCGAGGAGGACGCCGAGTTTCGCAATGCGCTGGCAGGCCATGGAGCCCGCCATGCGCCAGCAGCAGCGGGGCGCCCAGCAAGGTGGCGCCGCTCGCGCCAGGCGCAATGTCGGTTCGCGCGTCGACCTCGGCAAGGGCGTCGGGGCCTTGCGGCATGCCTTGGCGCAGCCTCAGCGGGCCCAGCGCGGCGAGCGCTGCGGGCCCCGCGTGCCAGCGCCGCCGGGCCCGGAGGAGGCGGACGTCGGCGACGCGCTTTCGTCCCCGCCCGCGAGGCCCGTGGCGGCGGCCTTGGGCGCGACGGAGGCCCCGAGCTCCTCCGACGGCGCGGCGCTGGGCCCCGCCCCGCCTTCCCCGCTCATGGGGCCGAGCGCGGCGGTGGGGCGTCGAAAGCCCCGTCGACGACCACGCCGACGGCGTCAAGCTGGAGGGCAACACCAGCCTGGACATCGGCCTGGACATCGGCCAGCCAGACGTGGACGAGCGCGAGGGCACCGACCAGGTTATCTCGACCCCCTCGAGGACCAGGAGAGCGACAAGGCGGACGAGCGCCTCCTCGGGGGCGGCAGCCTGGGCACCTCGGAGGTGGGCACGGCCAAGCGCAACGGCTGCCAGGACGTGTGCGGCGCCGAGGTGCAGGCGACCGAGGGCCCCGTGGAGGTGCCCCCCTCTTCGAGGACGTGATGCGCTGCCAGACCTTCGCCGAGTCGCGTGGGGCCGCCGCCGCCGCCGAGCGCCGCCGAGGGCGGCGAGCGCGTGCGTGGCAGCCCGTGGCAAGGGCGCAGCTGCGCCGCGGACGTGGGCGCGCGCCAGCAGCGCGGACTGGCGCCTCGTGCACCCGCGGGGGCGGCCCTCCCGAGGTGGCGCTTCGACCTCGCGCAGGCGGCGCGGCTCGCCGAGCCCGTGGTGCCGCCGCGCTTCGCTTCGGACCCTCGCTGGTGGAAGCAGGACGTCGACGAGGTGAGCGCGAAGGTTCACGGGGGCCCCGTGGCGAAGGACCGCCTCAGCAGCGCGGACGTGGGCGAGAGGAAGGTCGAGGGCCTGGCTCAAGCACTGCGCTCCTGGTCAGGTCCACGGGTATAGGGCTCGAGCCTCTTCGGCAATCCTCCCCTCCGTGCCTCTCTCGCTCTCTCCAACGCCGCGGCTGTCGCCGTGTCGCCCGAAGTGATGGTCTGGGTCACGAATGCAGAGCTCGACGCACGCGTGGTCGGCGTCGAGAATATGTTGGCAGCGCTCCAACGAGGTATCGCCGCCTGGCGTGGTGGCCTGCGCCGCCGCCGAACATCTTGCCCTGGCGCCAGCAACCTGGGCGCGGACGCCTCCGACGTCGCTGGGAGCCTCGCCGCAGGCGCCAACTGCGTCACAGGGGGCATCGCTTCCAGGGGGGCCGTTGGGGAGGAGCTGGAGGCCGGGATCGATGACCACGTCAGCTTCGCTCACGTGCTTGACCTCGACGACCTCCCCGGCGTCGCAGACGGGCGGGATAGCGCCGTTTCCCGGGACATCCACGACCAACTGGAGATCCACAACCGCCCCGTCGAATACGCCTTGGACGCCGCTGGGGGCGAGGTCCACAACGCCGACATCAGCATCGCCGTTGCCAGCATCACTGGCGGCGCCGGCTCTGGTGCCGCCGCCGGCGTCTTCAGCGCCAGTGCCGACGCGTAAATCGCTGGCTATGCAGGGGGCGGTCACGTTGCCAGCAGGCGATGCCTCAACGACTACAGCTCTAAGGTCGACGTCCCGGACACGGGGGGGTCAACTGAATCTTGGCTACTGAGTCCTGGCCAGTGCACGGCCCCTATCGCCCAGCCCCTGTCCACCTTGTGCACCTTTCCTACCGCCGGCCTCGCAGCTATTTGAAGTCCCCACCTGTAGCGGGATCAGGCCCTTCAGGACAAATGTCGGGCCTGGCAGAGGAGCTCGCCGGCGCCGGATCCGACGTCCAGGGCCGCGCCCACGACAGCAGCGAGGGGTGGCGCCAACGTCGGCATCCACGACGGCGCCGACGCCAGGGGCACTGCCACCATCCACTTGGCCACCGACTCCAGCGACGCCGGCGCCGACCTCGACGCCGCATCTGGCGCTGATGCAGACGCCGACTCTGGCATCGACGCCGGCAGATTCGACGCCAGCAGTGACGCCGCCACCGACGCCGACGCCGATGCCAGCGGCATGGGCGCAGGCGGTGAGTCCGTCACCGACCTCGGTACTGGCGCCGACGACGCCGACGCGCGCTTTGGCTCCGAAATTGCTGAAACCAGCGTCGACGTCATCTCCATGTCCGTCGCCGACTCCGGCACTGCATCTGGCTCCGACTCCAGCGCTGGCGCCGCCGCCATCGATGCCCGCATTGAAGGCGGCGCCGTCGGCAGCGCAAAAGCCAGCGTCATCGACGCCGGCGCCGACGCTGGATCTGGCGCCGAGGCCTCCAGCCTCGACGCTGACTCCGCGGGCTCCGTCCGCGCCGCCAGCGGATTGGGCGCCAGCGCCGAAGCCGGCGACGACGACGCCAGCCGCGTCGACGCGGGCACTGGCTCAATCAGCGCTGACGCTGGCACCGACTCTGGCACGGGCGCTCTCGCTGGCACTGGCGCCGATGCCAGCGCCGACGGCAGCAGCAACGGCGCTGGCGCCGACGCAGACACTGTCGCCAGGATCACCCAGGCTGGCACCGACTCCAGCACCGACGAAATAAGCTTTGACGCCAACACCGACTCCGTCAGCCGAGGGGGCGTGCAGATGTTTGTGAGACCGCTAACGGGTAAGACGATCACACTCGACGTGACGGCCACTGATGCGATCGACGGAGTGACGAAAACGATCCAGGACAGGGGGGGAATCCCACCTGCAGAGCAGCGCCTGATCTACGCCGGTAAACATTGGGATGGCAGCCAAACGCTCTCGGACTACAGCATCCAGAAGCACGCCGCTCAACGCTTAGTATTGCGACTGAGGGGGGGGCCTGGCCAGCCTACTTACGGCGCTGCGCGCGTGCCGGCGCAGCGCCCGCCCATTCTTCGGCGCTGTGGCTCCAGGCGCAGGCAGATGCCCATCGCGTCAGCAAGAACGGCAACTACAGGCTCCAGGGCCGCCGCCAGCTGGGCGCGTTGAAGGTGCAGGGCCTGCGCGCCCATCGCTGCGCCTCTTGGACTCCCCGCCCGCCCGCCCCAACCCCAGCCAGATGGCGGCGTGGGCGAAAGCGGCGCGCCGCGCTGCGAGGGGGTGGGCGAGGGCGCGGGGCTGACACAGACCGCGGCTGCGCTCTCTCTGGCAACGGCCCTGCCCGCGCCCCGGGGACCCCTCCCGCAGGGCCTGTCGGCGACCCCCCTGACATCAACTCCTGCGCATGGTTTTCCTATTCCGCCAGCCCAACAGGCGCCGCCCCAGATGAATGTCCAAGTGTTGAGCTTGTTGGAGGACCACATGGCACTCCACGCGGACAGCATCATACAAGCGAATCGGGCGGTAGACCGCGGCCTCGCGGTGTGGAATCCTGTGGGCGCGCTGCGCTCCCTCGAGTACATCCCCGCGGGATTCCGCATACTCGGTTTTAACTTTGACAGCAGCTCGCCATGGGGAAAGCTGGGGCTCTGCTGGGAAGAAGGACCCGTGCCAGACGAGAGCCTCATTGAATCCCAGGTCCGACTGTCGACAAGTCTTCTCCATGCCGTGGATGCCCAGCGGAATGACCCTGCGATTCGCACCAAGTGTGAGGATATGGCGAACATCAGTCTAGATTCGGGACGACAGTGTCTGCATGTGCTTCCGTCCATCCGTCGGGCTATGCGCAAATGGGCTAATGCCACGACGCTAAGGTACCATGAAGTGGAACTTGTTTTCTTGAGTTTGCTGCAGAACGAGTCCGACGACGTGGCCGGGAAGCTGGTGGCCGCGCAGTTGTCCATGCAGCAGGCGCTCGAGCTGGGAACGTTCGCGTGCCCGCCGTTGGCGGTGCGGCTACTCCACGACGCAGCGACGAAGGATGTTTTGGCGGGATTGGCCGCTTTTCGCGACCCAGGCCAGTACTGCCATTGGATCCGCTGGGGGACAGAGGACTCGGAAACTGCGGGCCGGTGGGCTCCGCTGCTTTGCGCGCGTCGGGGCGATTGGCCAGCTGCTCGATTGTCTTTCTCAATCGCCCGCCCAATTTTGCCTGGCAGGGTCTCGCCGGCAGAGGCGTTTGACTTTTGGTCGCCGCCCATGTTGCGGGGGGAAGGAGGCAAACGCGTGGAATCGCTGACCCCGTTCGAGCCACCCATTCGGGTACTGGTCGAAAGGCGGCTCGGTCCGCGAGTTCTGGATCAGCACCTCGCCCTGATCACACTTGGGGGGAAATCAGACAAAATGCCGACTCCTGTGCAGCGATGCATGGGCGACGGGGTCCGCGACGTCGGCGAGGAGGCGATGATATTGGATTTCCCGGCGGACTGTGCGGATGAATTTCTACGGCAACTCTGGGACATGACCGCGCCGGTGCTTATCTCTTGGAGCCGGCCTATGGCGAGCCCTGGGGGCGCAGAGGGCGGACCGTCTGCGGCTGCACCCAGAGCGGCGCGCTCGCAACGCTGCAGGTGACTTTGCTGGTCCGAGACATGCGACGCAGGCTTCGTCAATTCGTGGGCGTCGCGCACGGCCGTGCGAGGCTGATGCGCGATCCGGCCCCTTTGATAATGTCCCAGAACTCGTCTGCACTATCACGGGAAAATTGTAGCGAGATGGCGGGGCCTTCACGATGCGCGGTTCACATCCAGGTCATGGGCGACGCCAACCCGGTGTTCCGGCACCCCGTGGACGACGGCCGCGCTGGTAGACGCTCCGCGCCAAGGCCAACTTGCGCCAGTGTCGGGACTTGGCGGCGACTGGGGCAGGGGGTTCGTGGCCGGGACTACCAATCCGACGCAGACGCAATCGGTTGCGCGGGTGCTAAATGGCCTCTGCTTTGCCGGGGCTGCTGGGGCACGCCGGCTGACAGTGAAACTTCAGCGTGATCGTGGCCATCGCAGTGCCCATGCTGGGCGGGGAAGCGTGGCCTGGGGACGATGAGCGGCCCCTCGCTCTCCGGCGTCGTGGCCCGATGTAGTCCTGGACGATTGTGGGGGCAGCAAAGCCTGCCCATGCCCGGGGCTGAATATTTGTGCGTGATCTTCGCCGCGAAATTCGACGCATTGGTCCTTGGCAGCGGGCTGCCGCTTTCCGCGGCTCCGAGGGGGCCTCCGCCGCCCAGTCGGGCTCGTCGCCCCGTGCCGAGTGCGCCGCGACGGCGCGCTGACGGTGACGCGGGGGTCGGGTCAGCATCTGCGTCCGTGAATTCAAGGAACACCTCTACGTCGGGTTCACGTCCTGCGGGAGGGTCAGGCGCGTTGGCGGCTTCAGCTGCGACGCTCTGCTCTTCTCCAGAGGGGGCTTCGGCGAGTTGCTATCTATCCACTTCTTAATCTCGCTCTTCTTCTACGTCCACCTCTTCATCGAGCTCTGCGTCTGCTTCGCGCCGCAGTTTGGCGCCGATTTCGACGTTGATGCCAGGGGGATTGCTGGGCTCATCCTCATCGCCACTGCAGGCTGCATCGGGGCTTCTGGCGGCGCCGCTGCGCCGGGCACGAGGAGATTCAGACCCTGCGGGGTCGACGGCGACACCTGCGACGACATCCGCAACGCAGCCTGCTGCGCTACGGGGCTCCATCTTCACTGGCGACGCTACCAGCATATTCAGCATAATCTTGGCTTCCTCCGCGAGGGGCTCCGGCAGTCCCTGGGCCAGCCGCGCCAGCGCTACCCACTGTGCAACAGCCTCCATCGACGTTGACGCCATCCATCAGTGCAGGTGCAGAGGGTATCGGAGCATCTTGTCACGCGGTCGTCAGGACGAGCCGATGCTGTTACATCACTGACACCAGACGCTCGTCCATCAGAGCAGCACTTCCCAACGCGGCGCATTCCAGCAGCGTCGCAGACAGACGCGCCATCGCAGCGCGCAGATCCGCAAACTCCACCTCGACGGGGAGCAGCATCGCCGACCGCGCCGTCGGACTCGCCTTCAGATGGGGCGCCGTCCACGCCGGCGGCGCGCAGATCCCGCGCCCCCACGCCTTCGGCGGCTTGCGCGGGGAGTTGCACGGGGGCGACGCGGAACGCCCACGGCTTCCTGGTGCACGACCTCCATAGACAACATCTCAAGCGACAGTATTTGGCCAGACTGCTGGAGCAACGCGACTTCGTCAGCATGCAAGAGACACATGGCACGCCAGCTACGGCTGCCGCATTCCGGGATCCTGAAGGCACGGTGTCTTCCTGGTCTCACCGGATCCCGAGCCAGCGGGGCGTTGCTCTGATCGTGAAGCGGCGTTTTTTGCAACAGTTCTCGACCATCCCCCCATCGGACTGGGTGGAAATTGAGCCGGGCTGCCTGGCCGTTCTCCATTGACGCAGTGCACTGGGTGCGCTAGCACCCACCAAGGTATATTTTCCATCAGGCTACGAAGCTGCGGGACAACGAGATGACCTACGGCGACGCCTCGGCCAGACTATCCCACAACGGTCGACAACGATGTGGCTGATCATGGGCGATTTCAACTGGGCCACCAAGAGCGAGGACTGCTTCAATCTACGCGCCCAGGAGGACTTGGGCCACCGGGGTGCTGCCGGAGAGCCCCGCTGGTCTCAGCAGGTCGCATGCCTGTGCGAGCTCCTGGATCTCTCGCAGCCTTTGTTCATTTTCCGTTCCAGGAGTGTTCGATCGAGATTGGACCGTATCCATGTCAATCGCCACGCTGCGGACTACTTCGGAGGCTCGCTATGGGCTGCTGCACTGCCATGGCCGCGACTGGAGGGTGAGGGCGCCCCATTTTCCGACCACAGGCCCATCTTTTTTGGCCGCCGCCGCCCCGCTGAAGAAGGCCGGCCGCCGCTTCTCCGGGAGGCCCGCGCGCGCCGCCTAGATTTTGTTCGCCGAGCGGCTCGAGATTATCGTGGGGGCTTGAAGGGCGCTGCGCGGCAGGGCCAGGAGATGGGCCCGCTCCGCGGGCTACGAACCCTGAAGGATTCCATGCGCACTGTGGCCGCGAACATGGCAGACGCAAAGGGTGGGCGCGCATTCCTTCAGGAGACTGGGGCCCCTCCGACGGCTGCCGCCGCCGTCTCCCTGATCGCAGGCACCCGCAACGGCGCGATGCCCTCGGTGGCCAAACTTCGTTCGCACATGCCGTTTGACTAGGTGACTGCGATGGTTCTGGCGGGCGCTTCCATCGACTGCGGTCTGCGTCGGCTGAAGGACACGGCAGCTGGGCTGACCGAAAAGGAGATCTTGGCGGATATGCGGGCATTCCAACAGGGAGGAGATGGCGATCGTGATGATGATCACTACAAGCAGGTGCAGCGCAATTCCAACAACCAAACATTGGCGAGGCTCTTCATTAAAAAAGGCAGCGAATGCTGGAATGCGTGTGCTCGAAGATGCTTCTTGCCACGTGTTCACTTGGGACGAGGACGTAGCAGTGCAATTGTCAGCACATTGGGTCGCAGTTTTCCAACGCAAGCCCATCGATGCCGTGAACTTCGAGACGTGGAAGGCTTTGGCGGCGCGGTCGGGCTGCCAGCGGCTGGCAACCCCTGAGGCGCGGTGGCGGCTGCGCTCCAGAGACTTCGAACGGGCGCTGCGCATCGCGGGCAAGTCGAGGCCAGCGCCTGACGACATCCCCTTCCAGGCATGGAGGGCCCTCGGCCCCCGCGGGGTCCCCGTCCTGTGGGAGGCCGGGCGTCGCCTGGAAACGGGGCTGAACGAGGGGGGTTCGACGCGTGACTCTTTCAACGAGTCGCTCCTATGTTGCCGGCCAAAACAGCACTCCAGGACAGACGACGCCACCCGCCCATTATCAATCACAAACACAGACAACCGGCTCATCGCCAACGCTTACTTCTTACGATGGGAGCCCATGGTCGCGCCAGGCATCACTCCAGATCAGAGGGGCTTCATCCAGGGACGGTCCATGCTCTCGAACGTGATCGACGCGGAACGTGCTGCGGCGGTTGCTGCGCTGGAGCACGAGGATGCGGTCATTGCGCTCTTCGGCTTTTCGGCGGCATTCCCGTCGATTTCGCGGAGGTACTTATTGGGCATGCTAGCAGAGGAGGGTTTCCCTACTACAGCACTAGGGTTCTTGGTTCGTTGTGCCGCAAGACCGTCGGCGCGCTCATGCTGCGCGGGCGGCTTCATAGCCAGGTCCCGCTGAAAGCGGGGATCAGACAAGGCCGTCCTCTCTCCCTGGTGCTTTTCGCATTGGCCTCGGACAGCTTGCTCCGCATTTTGCGCCTGCGACGGCCGACCGCGACAACGCGGGCATTCGCGGATGACGCCGCTGCGGTGCTTCAGTCATGGCGCAAAGACCACCGGCGGATATTCGCCACGTTCCGAACGTTCGAATCAGCATCGAACTTGGCACTGCATGTAGAAACAACTGTTGTCATGCCGCTCTGGGGGGCGGATGCGAGGGTTCTCCAACGCGACGCCCGAACAGTCGGGTCGGGCCTCCCAGTTGCCTGGGCACGGACGGGTAAGTGCTTGGGTTTATACATCGGTCCAGGCAAAGGCATCAGATATTGGGACAAACTGCCGGCGAAATACTCAGCGCGATTGGAGGGCTGGAACTGGAGCGAGCTTGGCCCAAACATGGCGATCGTTGCCTACAACGTACACGTGCTCCCGGCGCTGCTCTTTGTCGCTCAGCTAGAGCCCCCGCCGCAGGAGGTACTCGAGATGGAGCAAGTTTCTGTGTGGCGAATCGCCCCAGGTCTTGGCGCTTGGTGCGCGCCTGCCGACACGCACCACGGGAGTCAACTTGAGCTTTCTGCGAAACTTTGGCCACTCGCAATTTCCTGCCAGGCTACGTTTCTTCGCGTACATGCTTGGGAAAAACAGGCGAAGGGTGGTATCGACTGGATTGGCATGGAAACAAGGCTCGCGATGGCTCGACGCTACACCAACGACACTGGGAGACTTGCGCAGTGGCACGCTTGGTACAGACAGGCGCATGCGCTCCATCAGGGGCACGCGTCGGACGTGCGTTCTGGGGTGTTCGCGGACCGCAGATGTTTCAATGGGGCATCATCTGCATTGCCCGATCGGGGGGACGTGGGCGGAAACCAGGATGGGCCGGCCGCGATCCGAGGCGGGTCTTGCGCGCGGGCTGGTGGCCGTGACTATGACGGGCGCCGAAATGGTGCGCCAAACGGTATTCACATAGGTCCTCTACCGGACAGTCAACCACGTTCGTCGCAAGACTTTCACCAGCGACTGCGGACGGCGGACATGCTGCCGACAGTACATGGGGCAAATGCTGCACGAGGCGACGCGGGACGATTCGAGGGTGTGCAACCGCTGCCAACCACGCGGTCCGGGTGGACCTGGCACGCGGCGGCGCGCCGACGAAGGCCCGTGGGAACGGCGGGTGGCCAGACGGACCATGCCAGCAGAGTGAAGCCGGGGATGTTTGATATTTTTCTTCTTTGTCCTACCCCGACGTCGCACATTGCGCGGGCGTGTTCCCCTACGCCTCCATTTTGGCTTGACGTCCTCGCGTTATCCTCTGTTTCATCTGCAGGGTCCACCGTTGGTGTCTACATTCTCTCTGCAACAGTTTCGCGACCTTGCCTTCTAGCTCCGACCCCAGCTCCAGCGCCAGCTTCGTCTACATCCCCGAGTGTCCTTGTCCTTCCGACTCCTGCGTGGGCTCCAACTTTGTCGAGCGGTTGCGTTGGGCATCGACGACGGCGCGCTATTGGCTCCGACGCCAACTCCGGCGCTGGCCACGATGCTAATTTTCGCTGGGCCTTCCGACACCCGCGGCTTACGACATTGTCATTACCAAGAGTTTTGATTTCGACGCCTCACTCTAGGACGCGCGGCCGGCTCCGACAGGGTTTTCTTGGGTGCTAGCTCTGAGACCACGGCAGCTTCCCAAGCATGCCAGTGCACCTGCAGCGGCGCCCGGAGGACGGCCGCAGGTAATTAGCCTGACACTGATCCACTATCGCGCAGCAGAGGGGCACGACGCCGACACCGACGTCGGCGACGACCTCAGTACCGACGCGGCCGCCGCACCGTCGACGGCACCGACTCCGACGCCGACGTCAGCGCCTGCGCCAGCCACCCTCAGGGGGCACCTCCGAACGCGTCCGCGGCTAGCTGCGCCTTTTTTTTTTTTTTTTTTTTTTTTTTTTTTTTTTTTTTTTTTTTTTTTTTTTTTTTTTTTTTTTTTTTTTTATTTATTTTATTTTTTTTTTTCTTCTTCTTCTTTTTTTATTTCTTCTCTCCCCTCCAGATTCCTCTCTGTTTGGTAGTTCTTGCGTGTGAGGCGTTTCTCAGGGTTTCGTTTTGCATGATGCATGCTATATCTGGCCTCTCCGCGGCCGCGGTCGGCCGACCCAGGGCCTCTCGGCCGCGGGCTTTTTGTTTTCTGCCGCCCATTGGGGGTGGGGCCACTCAGGGGCGACGCGCGGCCCCCCTATCGTAAACCGTCCGCCCCTGACTTACTTGTCCGTGCAGGCCGCCGCCTTCTTGCGCGCGGATCCTGCTTGTTTCTCTTCGCTCCCTGGCTGCGCATGGAGCCTGCCTGCTGTGAGTGTGCTTCCCACTTCCGCTCTTCTCGTCTTTCGTCCTCTTCCTCTGTCTTTCTCTGCTTGTTGTGTGGGGCTTCTTGATTTGGCCGTTTGGGCCAGTCCGTGGGGTTGGACGCGCACTTGGCTTACATGTTCGGGCGCGACGCGTGCGTTTTAGGGCGAATTCGTATCCTCCGCCCTTGGATGCTTCTCCTCCTCCTCTCCTCCTCTTTTCTCGCCTCGTGCCTGCAAGATGGAGCCCCCTTCCCATCAGCTGGGAACCAGGCAGCTTTAATCGTGGGGTGTTCTCTTTGGACAGAAGAAGGTCGAGGGGCCTCCTCGACGAGCGTTCCGACGACCGCGGCGCGCTGGGCATGGGGGGCCCGGCGGGGAACGGGGGCCCCGAGGCTCGGGGCTCTGTGGGGCGCGCGACGGCGGCGGCGGCTCCCATGGGGCATGCCGCGACGGCGGCGACGTGGAGTCCGCCGCCCAGCCCCTCGCGCCCGCCACCTGGCGGCAGAGGCGGCGCCAGCAGCGGCGGGGGGGCGAGGAGGCGGCGAACGGCGACGACGACTTCGTTCTCCCCTCGAGACTCGCCAGGATGGGGGAGTCGATGGGGGCCCAACGGCCGACGCAGGTCAGCTGCGTGGACGAGCTGACCAAGATGCGTGCCCTCCGAGCGCAGGAGCTCTCCGTGGCTCTGCGCAGCGGGGCGGCGGGCGCCGTCGACGAGGCCAGGGCGCGCCTTCGGGCAGCCGTGGGTCGGCCTCGTCAGGCCGAGGCCGACTTCGACAAGCAAGACGGCCCTCTTCGAGCAGCGGCGCGAGACCCTGCAGCGAGCCGTGGATGGGGTCCGCAGCAAGAGTGTCAGCTTGCGCGGATGGTCTCGTAATGGTCGTGGCAGCGGGAGCGCCAGCTGCGTGGCTGGCCTCACGAATGCTGGGATGGCCGTTGCGCGTGCGCCTCTTCGCGGGGACGGGTTCCGCCTCTGAGGGGCCCCTGCGGTAGGGATGTTGCCCCCATTGGCGCGGTCCCCGCCGTGGCTGAGGGGCCCGGGGGGCGGTCCGTCCCTTGGGGTGCCTGGGCCCGCGTTTCGCCGTTGGTGGGGCCTAGGCTCGGCGGAGTAATCTCGTAGTTTTGGCCCCCCATCGGCACGGGCGTGCTTAGGGGCCTGGGGTGGGGTGCGGTCCCGAGCGGACCCTGGATCCGCCGCCCTGGGGTGCTGGGGGGCGCAGCCCCTGGCGCGGCGCTCGGCGGAGACGTGGGCGGCCTTCCCGAGGGCGGTTCGGCGGGCGACCAGCTCGAGAGCTCCCCGTGGCTCGGCAGGCGGCCAGCTCGAGAGCCTTGCGCACGGCTGCGGCGAGGTGCGGGCGCCCCGCAGCGACAAGGCATCGAAAGCACCGAAAGCACCGAAAGCAAAGGCACGCGCAGACACACCCAGGCACACATACGCGCACACAGACACACACAGACACACACAGACACACACAGACACACAGACACACAGACACACACACAGCCACACACACAAACACAGACAAACGCGCAGACACACGCAGAGACACACACGGACACACAGACACACACACACACAGACACACACACAGACACACACACAGACACACAGACACACACAGCCGTACGCAGCCGCACGCAGGCACACACACAGACAGACATACACACAGACACGCACAGACACACGCAGACACACAGACACACAGACATACACATACACACACAGACGCACACAGACGCGCACAGACACACACGCAGACGCACACACAGACACACACACATACACATACACACACAGCCGTACGCAGCCGCACGCAGACACACACAAACACACATACACACAGGCACGCGCAGACACAGACACACAGACACACACATACACAGACACACACAGACACACATACACACACGCATATAAACACATACACACAGACACACACAGGCACACGCAGATCAGACACAGGCACACAGACACACACAGACACACGAAGAGACACACATATATACACAGACACACACAGGAGCACATGCACACACATATACACACAGACACACACAGACACACCCATACATCATAGACACACACACACACGCACACACGCAGACACACACAGACACACGCTGACACACACAGGCGCACAGACACACACAGACATTCCCAGGCACACACACAGGCACACACAGACACACGCAGGCACACACACAGACACGCACAGACACACACACACACAGACACGCACATGCACACACAGACGCGCACAAAGACACACACAGGCACGCACAGGCCCACACAGGCACACACGGACACACGCAGACGCACACACACAGACGCACACACGCACAGACGCACACACACATACACATACAAACACAGACGCACACACACAGACAGACACGCAGGCACACACGCACACAGAAATCCACAGACGCACACAGATACACACAGACACGCACACAGACACACACAGGCACACACAGCCACACACATATACACACCCAGGCACACAGACACCCACAGACACACACAGGCACACACAGATACACACAGACACGCACACACACAAAGACATACACCAACACACAAGCACGCACACGCGCACGCACGCACGCACGACCACACACACACACACACGCTCACACATGCACGCACGCACGCACGCACGCACGAACACGCACAGACACACGCGCACGCACGCACGCACACACACGCGCACGCACGCACACATACACACACACACGCACGCACGCACACACAGCCACGCACGTACGCACACATACACACACGCACGCACGTACGCACAGCCACGCACGTACGCACACACACGCACACGCACACACGCACGCACACACACGCGCACACGCACACACACACACACGCGCACCCACACGCACCCGCGCGCACCCGCGCCCACCCACGCCCACCCACACGCACCCGCACGCACCCACACGCACCCACGCGCACCCACGCGCACCCACACGCACCCACGCGCACACACACGCACACGCACGCACGCACTCGCACACACGCAGATACACACAGACACACACACGCACAGACGCACACACACACGCACATTCGCACACAAGCACACGCGCACACACGCACACACACGCACACGCACGCACACACACACACGCACACACGCACACACGCGCACACGCACGCACCCACAGACACCCAAACACGCGGGCACACACACAGGCACCTACAGACACCCACACACACAGGCCCACACAGACACCCACACACAGATAGACACGCAGACACACACAGACATCCACATGCGCACGCAGACACACCGACATCCACGCAGACACACACAGTCACACAGCCACACACACATACACACCCAGGCACACAGACACCCACAGACACACACACAGGCACACGCAGATACACAGACACACACACAGACACACAAAGACATATACCAACACACACAAGCACGCACGCATGCACGCACGCACGCACGCACGAACACACACACACGCACACACACACACGCACACACGCACGCACACACGCAGACCCACGCACCCACGCACCCACGCACCCACGCACCCATACACGCGCGCACGCACGCACACACCCACACACCCACACACCCACAAGCCCACACACCCCCACACCCACACACCAACACACACACAAGCCCACGCACCCCCACCACACGCCCACACACCCACGCACCCACAAGCCCACACCCCACGCCCACACACTCACAACCACACACCCACACACCCACACACTCACCCACACACCCACACACCCACGCCCACACATCCACACACCCACACACAAACCCGCACACCCACACAACCACACACCCACACACGCACACCCGCACACCCACACACCCACACACCACACACCCACACCCTCACACCCACACACCCGCACGCCCAACACACCCACGCGCCCACACGCACCCACACACCCGCACACACGCACCCACACCCCCACACCCCACACCCCCACACACCACACACCCACGCGCACCTACACACCCACATACACCCCCCCACCCCCCCACGCCCCCACACCCCCACACCCACTCACCCACGCCCCCACGCCCCCACACCCACACACCCACGCACCTACGCACCCGCACGCCCCCACACCCACACACCCACACACCCGCGCACCCACGCACACCCACACACACACCCACACGCACACCCACAGAACAACACACAGACACACACACACACCCACACAAACGCCCATACACGCCCACATACACACCCACACAAACACCCCCTACACACCCACACTGACACCCACACGCCCACGCACACCCGCACCCACCCACACGCACACCCACACGCACACCCACACACACACACCCACACCCACACCCCCACACACCCCCACACACACACACCTACGCACACACCATCGCACACACTAACACATACACCAACACACAGACCACCACACACCAACACACCAACACACACCAACACACACCCACTTACACCAACACACACACACACTAACGCACACCAACACACGCCAGCACATACCAACACACGCACTCACACACGCACACACCAACTCACACCAACACACACCAACACACACCACCACGCACCAACACACCAACACACACCAACACGCACCACCACACACCACCACACGCACTAACACACGCACACACGCATGCACGCGCACGCGCACGAGCGCACGCGCGCACACACACGCACATGCACACGGGCGCACACGCGCACACGCGCACACGCGCACACGCGCACACGCGCACACGCGCACACGCGCGCATACACGCGCACACGTGGGCACGCGCATGCGCGCACACGCGCACGCACACGCACGCGCACATACACACGCACACGCACACGCACACGCACACGTACACGCTCACGCGCACACGCGCACGCACACGCACACGCACACGCACACGCACACGCACGCGCACACGCACACGCACACGCACACGCACACGCGCGCACGCACACGCACACGCACGCGCGCACCCACGCGCACGCGCACACGCTCACGCACACGCACACGCACGCGCGCACACATATGCACGCGCACGCGCACACGCACACGAACACGCACATGCACACGCACGCACACGCGCACGCACGCGCGCACGCACACGCACACGCACACGCACACGCACGCGCGCACGCACACGCACTCACACGCGCACACGCACACGCGCACACGCACACGCACACGCACACGCCGTTGCACGCACACGCGCACGCGCACACGCAAACGCACACGCACGCGAACGTGTGCACGCACGCGCGCACGCACACGCACACGCACGTGCGCACGCACGCGCACACGCACACGCACACGCACACGCTCGCGTTCACGCACGCGCGCACGCACACGCACACGCACGCGCACACGCACACGCACACGCTCACGCACACGCACACGCACACGTAGGCGCACGCGCACACGCACGTGCACACGCACGCGCATGCGCACGCGCACACGCACATGCACACGCATGCGCACACGCACACGCCCACGCACACGCACACGCACACGCGCACGCGTACGCGCACGCGCACGCACACGCACACGCACAAGCGCTCGCGCACGCGCACGCGCACGCGCACGCGCACGCACCCGCACACGCACACGCGCACGCACTCGCGCACGCGCATGCACACGCACACGTGCACGCGCACGGGCGCGCGTGCGCGTGCGCGAGCGCACGCACCCGCACACGCACACGCGCACGCACTCGCGCACGCGCATGCACACGCACACGTGCACGCGCACGGGCGCGCGCGCACACGCGCATGCGCACGCAACCGCACACGCGCGCGCACCCCCCACGCGCACACGCACACGCACACGCACGCGCACACGCACACGCACACGCACACGCACACGCACACGCACACGCACACGCACACCCACACGCACACGCGCACGCACACGCACATGCACACGCACACGCACACGCACACGCACACGCACACGCACACACACGCGCACACGCACCGCACACACGCACACGCACACGCACACGCACGCGCACACGCACACGCACGCGCACGCGCACACGCACGGGCACACGCGCACGCACACGCACACGCACACGCACACGCACACGCACACACACACACACACGCACGCACACGCACGCCGACACGCACACGCACACAAACACAAACACACAAAATCACAAAACACAAACAAACACACAACAAAAACACGCACACGCACACGCACACGCGCACGCACACGCACTCACACGCGCACACGCACACGCACACGCACTCGCACACGCACGCGCACACGCACACGCACACGCGCGCACACGCGCACGCGCGCGCGCGCCCGCACGCGCACGCGCTCGCGCACGCGCACGCGCACGCGCGCGCACGCGCACGCGCACGCGCACGCTCCCGCGCACGCTCACGCGCACGCTCACGCGCACGCGCGCGCACACGCGCACGCACACGCACACGCACACGCACATGCACACGCACACGTACACGCACACGCACACGCACACGCACACAAACACGCTCACGCACACGCACACGCACATGTTGAAAACGAATATGCACCGCTTGAAGGCGAGAGTCACATGTTGAAAACCATCTGCCCTTAATCCGTGAAGCCCTCGCATTGTTTTTAAACGAAGGTGCGCGGCGCTAAGGTTAGAGCGACATTTTGACAACGACCCGCCCTCCATCCGTGAAGCCCTTGCAATTTTTGAAAACGAGTGTGCGCTGCGCCAAGGCGAGAGCCACATTTTGAAAACCATTCGCCTCCCATCTGTGAAACTGTTGCCACTTTTGGGGCTTCAGGAAGTCTCAGGCGAAACGCCCGGCCCGCCATAAAAAGCTGGCCTCGGGGTGCGACAGGGAGAAGTTATTTATAAAGAAAAGGAATGGAGCAGGAGGAGGAGGAGGAGATGGCGGAGATGGCGGAAAGTGCACACACGTGCGCCCGCGGGGGGCCAGAGCTGGACCTGACCAGCCCTGGACCCCCCGACCGTGACGAGGCCCTTGGAGACGCCGAAATGGAGCAGTGTTACCTGCGGCAGAGGAGCTGGGCCATGACCTCGGGAGGGTAGGGAGAAAAACCGTCGCGCTCGGCCTTCTCCAGCAGCTCCCAACAACGACCCTTCCTCGTCGGCACCGCGGCAGCCTCCGAGACGCCATCGCCCAGCCTTGCGCTTGCCAGCGGTGCAAGCGATACTTGCGCGTCCATGAACTCAACTCCTCGGCGACCGTTCCGCCAAACGCCTCCCTCTGCACCTTCAAGGAGACATCCGTCGCAGCACCCTCGGCCGACTCCATACGTCGTGCATCGCAAGGGTAGCCACACGCCACAGCCGCGCCAGCGCTCCGAAGCGGCTCAGGATGAGCCCCGCGACGGGCAGCCACTTCCAAGCCCACGTCCACGTTCTCGCCCTGGACAGACTCCATGCGATTCTCGCCCGTCTTGCCGTCAGTCTGCACCTCTGCTCCTGCAATCGGCGCCTGCGAAGCATGCGCCTCCGCGAACTCCTCGGCCGCCTCGTCGACGCCCCCGCGTCGCCCAGCCATCTCCGAGTCCACGCCCACGCTCTCGCACTGCTCGGTGCCATGCTCGGGCTCCGTAACGCTCGGCATCTGCTCTGCAGGGGCCTGGATCGGCGCGTACACCGTAGTACCACAGTTGTAGCGCACCCCCACCGCGCGGCAGGCAGCCCGCGTCACGAACTGCATGGCCTCAGCCCGCATGCCACCAGGCGTGTGCCCCAGACGGGGCCCCGCCGCAGCGCCCCGTGCCGCCACCAGCGGCCGCAACGCTGCTTCCAGAGCCGCGCACACGCGCCGCCGCGCAGCACGCCTCGCCGCGGAAGCACCGAGGGAGTCCTTCTCCATGATCCTCAGGACACTGGGCCGCCACATCGGCGGGCAGCCCCCCGCGGCCATCCAAGACGCGCCCGCCGCCGCCGCCGCGGAATCGCCGACCATGGGCGAAAACGCCGCGGAGAAAACGGGAAACACGGCTTGAGCCAAAATGGCTTGAGCCAAAATGGCTACGGAGGAGGAGGAAGAGGAGGAGGAGGATGAAGAGGAGTAGGAGGAGGAGGAGCAGGAAGAGGAGGAGGAGGAGGAGGAGGAGTAGGAGGAGGAGGAGAAGGGCGAGCTTGGGGGCTTCTTGGGGCGTCTTGGGGGCCTTGGCGGTCCCAGGGGCCTCTTGCGTACCTCGGGACGCCTCTTGGGGCCTTTGATGGGGTCTCCTGGGAGCCTTTTGGAGGCCTCTTGGGCGCCTCTTGGGGCCTCCTTGGCGCCCTTTGGGGCCCTCTTGGGGCGCTCTTGGGGGCTTTCGAGGCGCTCTTGGGGCCATCTAGGGGAAATTTAGAAGAATGCGCGCGGCGCTAAGGCGAAAGCCAATTTTTGAGAATGAGCCGCCCTCAATCCGTGAAGCTCTTGCAGTTCTTAGATAAAGGTGCGCGGCGCTAAGGCGAGAGCCACATTTTGATAACGACCTGTCTTCATTTGCAAGCGTTTTAAACGAATATGCGCGGCGCTACAACGAAACCGCATTTTGCAAACGACCCTTCCCTCAATCCGTGAAGTTGTAGCCAGGTTAAAACCTTGAGGTTCGTAAGTGGTAAGGAAGTTTTCAGGCGAACCGCCAGGACTGCCCATCCGACTGGCCTCGGGGTGCGAGAGGGAGTAGGTACTCATAAGGACACGGGATGGAGGAGGAGGTGGAGGAGGATGTGGGAGAGGAGGGGGAGGAGCAGGAGGAGAAGGAGGAGGAGGTCATTATAAACCCAAGACTCGCCAAGGATATTGCAATCCCTCCAAGCTCCCTCTTCATAGACCCCATGCAAGGATCCCGTTGGGAGTCAGCCGTTTGAAGATCCTGAAGCTTGCCAAATCACATTTTCCGTGACGCCAGCGCTACGAAACACCTTGGCTGTTGCGTATGGACGATCCTGAGTCATGCCAGAACACCGTTCCTGTAGTTTCAATTGTTTCGCCTGGACAATCTTCAATGGTTCCAACACAGCATGTCAGGTACGTTTGCCATGGGGGCTCGTGACATTCAATACGGGAGCCACACTTTGAAACACGGATCCGCCCTCAATCCGTGAACTACGCAAGTATTCCGATTTTTAAGACGAGTGTGCGCGGCGCTAAAACGAGAACCATATGTTGGAAGGGCTCCGCCCTCCACTTGCAAAAGCTGTTGCCAATGTGTAAGCTTTGGGGTCGTAGATGGTAAGGAAGGCTCCAGCGAAACGCCCGGGCCGCCAGCCTCTGGGTGCGACAGGGAGGAGCTGTTCACAAGGAGAAATAATGGAGGAGGAGGAGCAGAAGGAGGCGGATGAGGAGGAGGAGGAGGAGGAGAAGGAGGTGGAGGAGGACAAGGAAGATGAGGAGGAGGAGGAGGAGGAGGAGGAGGAGGAGGAGGAGTGGGAGAGGAGAAGGAGGAGGAGGAGAAGGAGGAGGACGAGGAAGAGGAGGAGAAGGAGGAGGAGAGGAAGAGGAGGA
>CAUYUJ010018942.1:62500-75000 GCA_963575745.1 Prorocentrum cordatum
TCTTCCTTGCCGCTGTCATGGCTCCGACGCCTGCTCCGACCCGCCTCCGACGCAAGCGTCAGGTCTGACCCTGACTTGCCCCCCCCGCCGCTATCGCAGCTCCGGCGCCAGCTCCGACCATGTCCGAACCCTCCTCCGACGACAACGCAGGCTCCGACCCCAGCGCCGACCCCGGCGCCATTTTCGACGCCAGCTCCGATTCCCTTACTCCGGCACCCCTGGCGCGCCCTCCGACGCCAGCTCCCCCGACGATGTCGGCGGCGCGACGTGTGCGGGGCGACGGGCTCCAGCGCTGCGACGATGAGCGGGGCGGTGCGCGCTGGCTGTCTGGGACTGGCTGGTTCGAGTTTTCGGAGATAGGAGCACGTGCGTTACCAATGGCGGGCGGTTTTCCAATCCCAGGACTTTCTTGAGGGTTGGGGACAACGTCGAGGTGGTGCGGTGTATATTTGTTTCCCCGTTTTCCCGGGAAAACAACGAATAATGTGTGCGCCGGGATCCCGCATGCACCGGGATCCGCTTTCCTGTGCGACATTCAGTGTGACGTCCGACAAAGGCGTCGGTGTATAGAGTTCGGCTCCTTAAGTTTGTCGGCCCCGCCTGGGGCGGGAAAATCCTGGCCCTTTCGCGTTTTTTTCATCTGGCCACAGGTGCCGGAGCATCTGCCCGCGCGTCCAGTCGGAGGGGGTTTGACAGGTCCAGCGAGCGACGCGTCTTGCCGTTGGGCGTTGTCTTCTTTGCGAAAGATGTTAGGGTTCCGGTGGCGGCCGCTAGGGGGCCGGGGTGCGGTCGTGATCCGTGGGGCGTGGCAATGAGAAAAGTGGTTTGGACAAACGGGTGTACGACCATTGCGCTTGAGAGTGCCCTCTGAGGTCTTCAAAGGAGCCCGGCGCGAAAGAGCGCGGCGGCCACGCAATTCCCGCAGTTATTTACCGCGGGCCCGCATGCATCGCAACGGAGAGTATTGGGAGACAGCGACCATGATTTCTAGTTTCAGACGTCGTCGAAAAGGGGGCCTCGTGCGCCCTGGCACGCGGCGCCGCGTGGAACTGGCAGGCGTTTTCATTTCAGCGTTTGGCCTGAGCTGGCGGGGCTTGCGGTGCCGACGCGTGCAAATTTGCGCCGCGCGGGACTTATTCCGTCTTCGGCGGCCCCCTGGCCCGCCCGAGCGCGTCGGTGCCAATTTCGGCGCCGCGCCAGGGCGCCGGCGACTGGGCCGACCGCGAGTCGGAGGAGCTGCCAGCCCACCATGGGGAAGGGGCGCCAGAGCAGCTGTCCCAGAGGACCGCGCATACCTACAATAGTCACAGATGGCCAACCGACGGCGGGCGCAGCCAACGGGGAGATCGTTCTGACCAGTCCTCAACTCGAACCCCTTTTCGTCGAAGTGGCGCAACGTATATTCCAAGCATTGGTCAAGGGCTGGATACCTGCGCAGGGCGTCGATGGCGCCGTCCGCCGGAGACAGCGGGAGTGGACTGAAAGCGCGGACGAATAGGTGCACCGTGCGATGGACAAGCGAAGATCATGGTGTCACTGTTTCCACGTGCCATGCGAAGTTTGTCTAGATGATGCAAATTTGCTGCTGCGCGTCGACGGCGGGGCCCAGGCAGGCGCGTGCTCGGTGGCCGCGTGGTGCTCGGGTGATGTCGTGTCTGATGGCGCTGAGGGCGCCGGATTTCCAGTTGTTATGTCTGGCGCGTTTCCGTGGCAGCCAGCGCTGGCCTTTTACCGCAGAAGCCATTGCCTTAGATGAGGCCATGCGGGCATTGGCAACCGCGGCCGCCCGGCAGAAGTCTAACGGCCGTCAGCGTTCTGACCCAGGCCCCGGGGGGGGAAAGAAGAGAGCGACGCGTCGTTGGCGACGACCGCGGGCAGCGTGGCGGTGAGCAGTTTGACCTATCGATGTTCTTGCGCATTTTGTTTCTGTGTGAGCCGCGGGCGACGCTGGCCCTGCTTCGACGCCCCTGTCGACGCCGGCGACATCTCCGACCCTAATTCTGACGCCAGCATCGGCGCCGACTCCTGCTCCGGCTTGGTTCTCGTGGTCGGCTTCCCTGATCGCTTCGTGTGCGGGGTGTGAGTGGCGCCCTGTATGTTTATCATATAATTATATATGTTTATATTTGTTATATGTTTTTTTCCCCCCATTTTTTTTTTTCTCTCTCTCTCTCTCTCTCTCCCTCTCTTTCTTTCTTTCTTTCTTTCTTTCTTTTTCTCTCTCTCTCTCTCTGTCTATCTCTCTCTTTCTCTCTCCCCCCTCGCGCGCGCCCGAGCGTTTCGAATCGTGTCGCGCGTTTCTTGTCCTTGCGTGCCGACCCGCTCGTGGTGGGGTGCGCTCTGGGCGCGCGTGTTCCCGGGGCGCGATGGACCTGGGGCTTCTAGCGCCGCGGCCGTGTCTCGGCGTCCTGGGCTCAACTCGCAGCGCCGACCTTTGTATTTTGATGGGCAGTTCTGCTGCCCATCCTACCCCTCGACTTGCAAGTGTGTGTTTCGTTGCCTTGTCTCGCCCCTTCCCTCGCCCCCCCCCCCCCCCTCCCCGTTCCGCTCCTGCCCGTGGGTTGCCGCTGCGTGCTCGAAGGAGTCGTGGCCGCTTGGGCCGCTGGGGGCCATCGCGCAGCGGCCGCGGTAAACCGTGACAGTATGCTGCTAATGCCGTCAGTGCATGGTGGTAAGTGCGCAATTGTAGCGACGGGGCTGCGCGGCGCGCGGTGGAAAAATCGCCGTATAATTCCATCGCAGAAATCTAGCGTAAAAGTCCAGCGGGGAAATTCAGCGGAAAAAATAGCAACGTAAAAATCAGGCGCGCAACTCGAACGTGAAATTCCAAAGTGGAAATCCAACGTAGAAGCCCCGCGCGCAAATCAAACGTGAGCATCAGACTCAAGTAGGCCGAAGGAGTAGGAGTCGAAGGGGTAGGAGTTGAAAAGGGGTGGGGCGTGAAAGGGGGGGGGGGGGGGGGGGGGCAGGGGCCGAAGAAGTTAGTTGAAGGGTCCAGCGTGGAGACCGCGCGTGCAAATCCAACGCAAAAGCGCGGCGCAAATTTCTTGGAGGGCAGGGGCCGAAGGGGCGGGGGCTGAAGGGGTGGGGGTTGGAGGGGTAGGGGCTGAATGGGGTTGGAGTTGAAATGTCCGGCGTAAAGATCCAACGTGCAAGTCCAACGTAGACATCCAGCCTGAAAGTTCAAATTGAGACTGCAATGTGAACATCCGACGCAACAGCCCAGCGCGCCAAGTCAACGTGCAAATCCAGCGCGAATAATTTGAAGGAGAAGGAGTTGAAGGAGTAGGAGTTGAACGAGCAGTAGCCGAAGGGCTAGGGGCCGAAGTAGTCGGCGTTGGAGGAGTAGGAGTTGAAGGAGTAGGGGCCCGAGGAGCGGGGGCTGGAGGAGTTGGAGCTGAAGGGGCCAACGTAAAGGTCCAACGTAGATATTCAACGTGCAGGTCCGGCGTGCAAATCGAACGTTAAACTCCGCGGTAAGCATGCAATGTAAATATCAAGCGTAAAGTGCAATATGCAAATCCAACGTAGAAATCCAGCGTGCAAATGCAGCGCAAAAAGTCGAAGGACTAGGGGCCGAAGGGGTAGGAGTAGAAGGGCCAGGAGATGTTGGAGTAGGAGCCGAAGGAGTTGGAGCTGGGGGGTCCAGCGTGGAGATCCAGCGCGCAAGTCCAACGCGAAGATCCAACGTGACAAGCCAACGTGACAACCCGACATAAAGATCCAACGTGCATCTCCAAAGTAGAATCCGAAAGTAACCCAGCGTGAAATTCTAGGGTACGAATTCATTCTGAAAGTCCAACGCAGACATCCAACGTGCATATCTTACGTACAAATCAACAGTGCAAACCCATGGTGAAAATTCAATGTACAAATGACAACGGTAAAAACAATCGTTTTCTAGCGTGGGGATCCGACGTCAAAATCCAAGGTAAAAGCCCAGCGCGACAGTCCAACGCAGAGATCCGACGTACATGAGTTGATGGAGTAGAAGTTCAAGGAGTAGTTGTTGAGGGGGTAGGAATTGAATGGGCCGGGGCCGAAGCAGTCGGGGCCGAAAAAGTAAGGGGTGAATGAGTAGGAGCTGGATGAGTACGAGTTGACGGAGTAGGAGGTGATGGATCCAACGTAGATGCCCAGCATCAAGATCTTGCGTAAAAAGCCCAGCATCAGGTTACAGCGTGCAAATCCAACGTAAAAGCTCCAACCTCAGAGTCCAACGTGAAAGCGCAATATTTGAACCCGGCGTCGACGTCCAACGTGCAGAAGCAAACGTGGAAATCCATAGTGCAAGTGCAAGGGATGTTAAATTCCGATGTAAAAAATCCAACGTGCAAATCCGACGCGGATAAATGGAAGGGTCGGGGCCGATGGGGTTGGAGTTGAAGGGGCAGGAGTTGAAAGGGCTGGGCCCGAAGGATTTGGAGTTAAAGCCTCCAGCGCGAAGATCCAATGTGGCATTCCCATGAAAAGAATCCAGCGTGAGAATCAAACGTGGGAACAGAAACAGATGAGATAATCCAGCTTGAAGCCCGGCGCGCGAATCCAACGTGCATATCCAACGTGGAAATCCAACGTGGACATGTTGGAGGGCAGGAGTTGAAGGAATAGGAGTTGAAATGGGGGTAGGAGTTGAAGAGTCGGAACCGAAGGGGCAGAGGCTGTATGTGTGGGAGTTGAACGAGTGGGAGTTGAGGAAGCAGGTGCCGGGCATGTAGAGGGTGGGCGAGTAGGATCTAGAGGGTCCAGGGTAAAGATTCAACGTGAAGAGCCAATGTGAAAGTCCGACGTGAAACTGCAGCGTGCAAGTCCAACGAGCAAATCTAACGTGCCAGCCCAACGTGCAACCCCAACTTGCAACTCCAATATGCAGACCGAACGTAAAAATCGATAGTGCAAATCCAGCGCGAATGTCGAACGTAGAAATCCAACGCAATAGTCGTCCGTGATTATCCACAGTGAAGATGCATAGTGCAAAATCCGATGTAACAATGGAGTGTGACAGTTCAACGTGGACAGCCAACGTGAAGATCCAGCTTAGATCGGTCGAAGGGTAGGGGCCAGAGGAGTAGGCGTTGAAGGGGTCTGAGTCGATGGGGCAGTTGCCAAAGGCGTAGGAGTTGAAGGGTCCAGCGTGAAGACCAACCGTGCAAATCCAACGTAACGATCTCACGTAGACAATCAACGTGCGAATCCAACTTCAAAGTCCAAAATAAAACTCCAACGTTACAAACCCAGGGTGCAATCCAATGAAAAGCCTGGCTCCAACATCAAACGTGAGGGCCCAGCGTGAAACTTCAACGTAATCAAGCAGCGTAAGCATCCAACGCGCATATGTTGCAGCGTAGGAGCGGGAAGAGTAGGAGTTGAAGGAGTAGGAGCTCGATAGGTGAACACTGACGGAGTAGGAGCTGATAGGCACAACGTACAGGTCCAACGTAATATTCATGCCAACAAGATCCAGCGTAGAAATACAATGTGCAAATCCAACGTGAAATCCGACGTAAAATATCAGCGTTAAAATAAAACGTAAAAACCGAGCGTGCAGACCCAACGTACATGTTCAACGTCAATGAGTTGAGGGAGTGGAAGTTGAAACAGCAGGAGTTGAATGAGTAAGGGTTGAATGAGAAGGAGCCGGCGGAATAGGAGCCGAATGCGTAGAAATTGAAGGACTAGGGTTCGAAGGAGTGGGATCCGGAGGAACAGGAGCTGAATGAGTAGGAATTGAATGATCCAACGTAAAGATCCAACGTAAAGCTCAAATGTAAAAAGTACACGTAAATTCCCAACGCAAAAAAAAAAAACAAACGAAACAATTCCAACGTAAAACTTCAACGTAAACGCGACGCAACTGTGCACTTGCAGCTCTGAGGCCGATGTGCAGTGACTTTTTGCCATCCGCGCAGCGCCTTTGCCCCTTGTGTTCCCCCTCCACCTCCCTCGTGCCGGCATGTTTCATTCCCCAATCAGAGCTTGCTTCTGTAAGGGTCCTAGCGGGTTCATATGGTTACGTTAGTTGTGGCCACGATATCGGCGGCGCGCCCGGGTGCCCGGATGCCCGGGTGCCAGGGTGCCCAGGTGCCCGGGTGCCCGGTAGCCTTATTGCCATGTAGCCTTGTAGCCTTTTAGCCATATAGCCCTGTAGCCTTGCAGCCCGATAGCCCTGATAACCCCATCGCCCTAATAGCCCTACAACCTATAGCCCTCTTGCCCTCTTGACTTGTAGCCCTATAGCCCTATAGCCCTATAGCCTTATAGCCCTATAACCCTATAGCCCTATAGCCCTATAGCCTTCTAGCCCTATAGCCCTATAGTCCTATAGCCCTATAGCCCTACAGCCCTATAACCTTGTATCCGTATATCTCTATAGCCCTATAGCTTTTTAGCCCTATAGCCCTATAGCCCTGAAGCCCTATAGCCCTGTAGCCCCATTACCTTACAGCCCTATAGCCCATAACCATATAGCCCTACAGCCACATAGCCCTATAGCCCTACAGAGATTATGATCGGGTTTTTCTCTGGTATCTTTTTTTTCCAATTGTGACGCGATGGGGGTTGCAATGCGAGTTGATGGGTGAGATGTGCGGAGCTTGCTGCGGGGGGTAAATATACTCCTCGGATTCCCTGCTGCCGCTGTGGCGTTTTTGGTTGTTTAGACCAAGAAGGTTCTGCACAGCGTGTCTGCTTGCTCCTCCCTTCTTCTTGCTTGGCTGGCGCACTTCGGCGACATAGCTTTGATGTGGATGTTGCTTTAAGGGTTGCTTGCGTGGGGGAAAAAAACGATCCTCGAGCGGGTGCGCATGGGATGGGGGGGCTCTGGGGCGCCTTTGGGCGCTTTTTGGGGGCGATCTCGGTGGCCCACGTGGCCGCCGTGGAACCTGGAAAGCCTGAAAAACAAAGGCGCCAAAATCATTGAGATACATATGGGCACTGAATGAATTTGCCCCCCTCCTGAAGGTCCGTTTTGCAGGCGTGTCTGAGGCCTCCCAGGCCGTGCTGGGCCATCTGGTGCCCATCTTGGATGTCACGGGTGCATCTTAGGCCGTCCTGGAGGCATTTCAAAGTTTTTTCGAGTCGTGCGATTCTCTTGGAGGACATCGTTGCCATCCTGGGTGCCCTCTTGCGGCCTTCTGTCCGTTGGAAGACAGGCGGGATATGACATTTGACGCGGCGTCGCAAGTGTCGGCGGGTCCGGACGAAGGCCCGAAGATCAAACCAATCAGAAGGCAGGCGCGCGGTGAGGGCGGTAGGGGATGAGTGGTGTGGTGTTATCGTGAAGGTGTACGGGTGCAGGGCTTCGGTATTAGGGTAACAGTGCAAGGGTTCGAATTTGTTGTTTGGTATTCAGACTGGGTTCTTACGATCAGGGTGCAAAGGTTTGAGTGTAGGGGCGTGGGGCTTTAAGTTAGGCTTACAGCGTTCGGGCGCTAAGGCATCACAGTTCGGGTGTTCGGGCTGGGGGACATGGTTAAATAGTGTTAGGGCGTTTGGGAAGACGCCACGGGGTCGGACGCGTGCCACCTAATACCATCGTCCGGGCCGGCGAAGTATATCTATACCTATGTATGTATGTGTTACGTTGAGTTTTCGTCGGTCTCAGTCGACATTATGTATTCCTGGATTGTTCGTTAAATTTTCTTGACGCTCGATCTTTTTTCTGTTTAGGAGGATCTCGTAGCCGCTATATTTTCGCAGATTTTTGAGTCGATTAGTTCTTGCAGATGGTTTGTTGAGTTTGGTTGGCTTTTGATTTTCGTCGGCATTGGATGTTTGTTGACTTTAAGTAGATCTTTGTCGACCTCAGATGTTTCTTGACTCTTAGCCAATTCTCGTAGACTGTCGACGAGCACCCATTGTTCACGTGCAGGCACGCTCGTACTGAGCTCCCCTGCAACAACGCTCGCAGCGCGCAGTGCCCCAGCAGAAGCGGACCCTTGTTCACTTTTTCGCATTTGAGGGTTTCACTGGGGCCCCCTGTGGGCCTGGACCGAGCTCGAGTGCCTCCCGTCGGCGGCGCGCCCGGGGGGAAGTGAGCAGGGGGGAGGAGGAGGAGGACGAGGAGGAGGAGGAGGAGGAGCAGGCGGAGGAGGAGGAGGAGGAGGAGGGAGGGAGGAGGAGGGGGAGGAGGAAGAGGAGGAGGAGGAGGAGGAGGAGGAGGAGGTGGAGGAGGAGGAGGAGGAGGAGGAGGATTTGAAATCCCCCGGCCTTCTGAGAGGTTCGCTCAGCTTTCCCCGAGGGCACAGAAAACTACTCAGCAGGCGCGAGGGCTTCTGAGAAGTCCCGCCGCCTTCCGAGAAGGCCTTCCCTTCTCAGTCCCCCCCCTCGCTCGCCGCCGATCCCAGGCATCCCCGGCTCGCCCTGCCTGGCCCCCCCCCCTCGAGGGGGGGGGGGGCACATCACCGAGAACCCAAAAAACCCAACCCTGATATCACGATGAAGTCGTGGCCTTGCTTAGGTCCCCGTCTCCGCACCAGGGATGCTTAGTATGGGCGGTTTGGCCTGATGCATCTGCAGAGAAGACCCCCCTTATCCCTAGTGTTGTCGGGCCTCTCAGCTCAGGTCCCCTCCCACAGGGCTAGGGGTCCTTGCTCGGTGAATCCACGAAGCAGCCCCGCAGGGGAGGAACAGAAGAAACTCCGAGAGGCGCCTGCCCCCCCCCGCTTTCCAAGGAAGAGGAGGAGGAGGACGAGGAGGAGGACGAGGAGGAGGAGGGGGAGGAGGAGGAGGAGGAGGACGATGATGATGATGATGATGATGAGGAGGAGGAGGAGGAGGAGGAGGAGGAGGAGGAGGAGGAGGGGCGAAAGCAAGCCTCCCGGGGGGGCGGGGGGAAGGCCACGACCCCCTCGAGGGCACAGCAGACAAGCCTCGAAGGGTGGGTGGGGGGAAGAAAGAGCCTTGCTCCTGGGAGGAGGGGCATGAAGAGGAGGAGGAGGAGGATGATGAGGAGGAGGAGGAGGAGGAGGAGGAGGAGGATATCTCGTTAATGGTCAAGTGACGACATGGTTAAGGAATGTGTGGGCGATGTCGCAGTCAGCGCGTGCGCGAAGGGGAAGGGGAGGTGGAGCAGCCGAACGCAATATCTGGCAAGCTTGGTTATATATGTCCGCCCTTCTGTTTAGCCGTAGGGAGCTTGATAAAGTCCAGCCGCAGCCATGAGGAAGTGTGTGTTCATAGCGATGCGCAGTGCGCATTCCAATGTTTGTTGACGGCCGGGTCATCAGCAGGGTGGTTGATGTAAGAGCAGCGGTGCAACCATGGTCAGACTCCCAGCCCCCACTGCGAGACTTGGAGCCAGATGGGTCCGACCACGTGGCGAGAAACTTCACGATTGAGGGTTGGAGCCTTGAGGAGCTCTGTACGCATGTCTTGGCCCGCCCTGGCATGATAATTAGTTCTGTATGCATAGTTTGTTGAAGGTGGGCGTTTTTTGATTCCCATATTCCAATCCACTTAAGTCGCCTTCCTATTTCAAGAGTCTACTGGCTTTCCCTTTTCCTTACTTTTTTTCGCGGGGCGGGCGGAAGCCCAATCGACTTTCAATGCCTTCGTACTTCATGTGTCCACCAAAGTCTTTCGAACGAGGGGTCCCTCCGATTCCTTTTTTTCAATCCGAGGCCCCAGGGGTTCCGACCCCTTACCCTGGGCCAGTTTTCCCTTCATATTCATTTTGGGGAGTCCTGGGGCCCGATAGCGGCCCCCGAGGGCCGAAACCGAGAGAAAACGCCAGGATTGAACTAAGCACATCGTCGGATGTCTGGGCATGTGGCCGCACGTCTTCCGTGGAAGGCCAAGCCGGTCTGCTTCTCGAAGACCCATTTCTGGGGCCTATGCCGAGTACCGCTCTCACTCTCCAGCTACAGGCGTCTATGAGCGCATGGGGTGTCGCTGCGTCTAGGGACACACTCGGGGTGGGTGGCGTCTGCAGACGACGCGGCCGCTGTCTTCGACGCAGCACGAGGTCGGCGAAAGGGCAGAGCCGTCTGCGGAGTGCTCCTGCTCTGGAGCAGGCCCCACGGGGCACCCCGACGCCTCCGCGGGGCACGGCCCCGGTGTGGCCGGGCCCGCCCCGCCCCGCCGCTCGCGCACAGCCTCTTCTGCGCGCGGCCTCCGCGCGCCCCCTTGGCCCGTGGCGGGGCCGCTGCCGGGTTCCGGGGCCGGCGCTGCGGGAGAGCACGCCGATCTCGGTGCGATGCAGGCTCGCGGAGAGGCCCCGAGCCACGCGTGCGTTGCCATCCTTCGCCACGTCGTCCCACACCCGGCAGGGTACAGACGGGGCTCTGAAGAAGGAACCCTTTTCGTTGGGGAGGGGCTCCGTGTTCCTTAGTTGTTTCACAGCTTGCCTTAGGTATTCCTCAGGTTTTCCTAGGGAAATCGAAGCTCAATGCGTGGAGAAAAGGGGCCTCGTTCCTTATTCGGGGTTCCTGAGGTCAACACCCGACAGGGCAGGTTCTTGTCGGGTTCCGCGGAGTCCCAGACCCGCTTCGCCACGGGGAGCTGCCCCTCCTCCCTCCCCTCCTCTCAGGGGAGGGAGGAGCCACCCGGACCCCAATAACTGTCGGTTGCTGAGCAGTCCTGGGTGTTCACTGTGCAGTCCTGCCCTACTCGAGTTCTGTTCCTCGGGTTCGCTTAACAACAGGGATTCGTCTGCAGGGGTGCTTCTTGTGCGGGTGGCTCTTCTGCCCTCCCCTCCCGCAGCCCGACCCTTGTTCGGGAACTATTTCCTGGCTGGCCCAGGCTCGCGACGCGGCCTTGGCTGACCTGGGCTGGCGCCGACGCTGGCGAGTCCCCGATCTCAGCCGCGACAGCCCCCGCGCGGTCCCGTGGGGCTCTCAGCACACCCTGAGGCCTGGGCGTTGCAATTTTTCACGGCCGGCGTTCTCGCCTGGTCTCGGGCCCCAGGATGCCCTTACGGATCGATCCGGCTCGAGATATGCCGCAGAAAGATGGAGACCAGGCCTCGGGTCGTGATTTTGGATCACGCTGCACTTTTCTTCGGATCTCAGGGTGTTGATCACCACCCACCAAACCACCCCAACCCAACCCGAGGGCCCAAATTTATCCTCGATTTCCAGAGGGGGGGGGCGGGGAACATTGAAAAAACACATGGAACCCGCACCCCCCCCCACCCGAAATTCGGGTCAAATTCGGGTCTTCGGGTTGGGTTGGGGTGGTCTGGCAGGTAGTCAGTTAAGAACCCCGATGTCGTGGGACCCAGGATCGGCGGCGAGCGAGGGGGGGCACGCGAGTGGGAGAAGCGTGAAAACGACCACAGCCATTGCTTTTCTTGCGTTGCCGCCTTCCAGCCCGCAGAAACAAAGCAGTGGTTGTGGTCATTTTCATTGAGCTTGGCACCAAGGAAATGTCCACAACCACTGCTTCTTTTTCGCCCGGCTGGAAGGCGGCGCAAACAAGAAGCAGTGGCTGTGGTCATTTTCCCGTCCCGCACAGAAGGTTGGGGCACTTCCGAGCCTTTCTGAGAAGGCCCGCCTGCAGTCGGGTCTGATTCGTGGGTCGAAGCTACAACACCAAGGGCACCCCTGTGTTCTGCCTGTCGCGTCTCACGCCCTCTGCATGCCCGTCTCGAGGATGGCCCTCGGAAGCGTCCCGTGTCCTCCCAGGTGCCCTCTTCGATCAGGCCCCACTGTACGGCCATGGCATTGGATGAGGAGCCATTGAAGCAGGAATCCAGCGTCTGGGCGCCAGTGGCACACCAGTTGAGGCTCGGCCACGGCTCTCACCGCCGGGCCCGCCGCCGACAGGAAGGAGGTCGGGACCTTTTCCCCCGGGGAGCAGGCTTCCTCACGCGACCTTGGCTTCTGCGGCCCTGGGGCCTGGGGAGCCCCCCCCCCCTTCGTGTAAGGTCGGGAAGACAGCTGTCGGGTTTGGAGGATGGGGCCGGGTGACATGAGAACATCATTACGCGTATGCGGCTGAAGGTATTGTACATCGCATCCGAACGCTATTGCTCATGCCTTTTGTTCTAGTAACCCCTTCCTCACAACACGACAGCTGTTCTCCTCTTAAGGGCTTGACGACTTCTCACGTCCCTCGACGCGCGCTGGAGCGGCCGCGATTTGCTCCAACTTTCCCTTGAGATTTTTGGACCTTCGTATTTGGATCTGCCCAGGTTTGCCTGGACTTGTCTCGATTTACCTGCACTTATCTTGATTCATCTGGCTCGATCCCGCCGAGCCGATTGGCGAAACGTCGTCAAGCCCTTAGGGACTCCCCCCCGAGAGGCCGAGGATGGCCCGGGCCCTCCCGCCGTGCTGCTGTCACAGCCAGGAGGTGGCCAGGGCCACTGGCGAGCCGTCGGCCCGGGTGCGGCCCTCCCGGCCCGCGGCCAGCGCCCCCCCCCGAGGTCCGACGCCACGAGCAGAGATCCCAACACCGCGGAAGACTTCGACCGACGCCGCGGACCCAATCTCCCTGCGCCTACTTTCGGGCCGGATCGCTCCGTGAGGGCCCCTGGGGCCCGACCCGGGGCGACGACG
>CAUYUJ010018942.1:80000-92500 GCA_963575745.1 Prorocentrum cordatum
GAGGATGGAGAACGAGGATGAGGATGAGGATGACGATGAGGATGATGATGATGATGATGATGATGATGATGATGATGATGATGATGATGATGATGATGATGATGATGATGATGATGATGATGATAATGAGGAGGAGGAGGAGGAGGAGGAAGAGAAGGAGGTGGAGGGGAGAAAGCGGAGGAAGCATTCACAACGTGAATAGTAAGATGACAGGCTTGAGATGACGATGCTGATGGTGCTGATGCTAAGGTGGTGCTGATGCTGGTGGTGTTGGTGGTGGTGATGATCATACTATTGATTACAGCGGTGGTGACGATGAGGAGGGTGCTGATGATCATGATGTTGCCGCTGATCATGATGATGAATTTGAACAGGATGACGATGGTGACGATGCTGCTGATTCTACTGCTGCTGATGATGCTGATTCGAATGACGATGAGATGGTCATGATTATCATACTGACGACGTGGCTGCGGATGACGAGTGCGATGCTAATGCTTCTGAATATGATGATGATGATGTCGATCAACATTTAGATGAAGGCGGCGGCGACTACGATGATGCTACTGTTGATGATGATGGGGATGATGGCGATGACGAAGACGAGGATTATGATTCTGATGATGATGCTGATGATGAAGGATGATGATGGTAATCATGATGATGCTGATGCTGATGCTGATGCATATGGAAATTATGATGATGCTGATGCTGATGCTGATGCTGATGCTGATGATGATGACGATGACGATGATGCTGGTGATGATTATGACGATGCTGATGGTGATTATGATGATGATGACGATGACGATGATGAAGACGATGACGACGACGACGAAGATGATGATGCTGATGAGGATGATGATGGTGATGATGATGATGATGATGATGCCGATGATACTGATGATGCTGATGCTGATGCTGCTGCTGATGATGATGCTGCTGCTGATGATGATGATGCTGGTGGTGGTGACGGTGATGGTGATGGTGATGGCGATGATGATGACGGTGATGAGGATGAGGAAGAATATGATGATGGTGATGCTGATGATGATGATGATGATGATGATGATGATGATGATGATGATGTTGCTGATGATGATGATGATGATGATGATGATGATGATGATGATTATGATGATGATGCTGCTGCTGATGATGATGATGATGATGATGCTGATGATGATGATGATGACGATGCTGATTCTAATGATGATACTGATGCTGATTATGCTGCTGCTGCTGCTGATGATGTCGACGAGGAGGAGGACGAGGAGGAGGAGGAGGAGGAGGAGGAGGAGGAGGATAAGGAGTTTGATGGGCTGGGGCAGGGTGCGGGATGGGGGGGGGATGGGCGAGGCAGGTGATGATGCGGGGAAACAAGGACACTCTTGGCCAGCGTGGAGCCCAACCAGTGTGTTTCTAGCAATCTATGTTGCGCAACCTATCGAATGGGCCTTCGGCCCATCCCGCCAACGTGTGGGTTGTGGGCCATAGGCCTCTAGGATGTTTGGTGGTGTCGCGGGAGTCCTCTCGGGGGCCTCTTGGGGCCGTTTTGAGGCCTCTCGGGGCCGTGTTGGGGTCTCTCGGGACGTCTTCGGGGCTTCTTGGGGATCTCTTTGGGCCTCTTGGGGGGCTCTTGGGGGCCCCTTGAGGCCTCCTGGGGGCCTCTTGGGGCGGAGGACTCGGGTTTTCTGTCAGTGTCCCCCCCCCCCTCCCCTCTTGGGCCCTTCACGAGGCTGTCTTTGGGCCCTCTCGGGCAGCCTTGGGCGCCCCCTGGGGCCGCTTTGGAGCCCTCTTGGGCTGTGTTGGGGCCCTCGGCCGCCTCGGAGCGTCGGGAGCTCGAAAAGTCGAGGACCCCCACATCGTTGAAACGCATATGACAAATCCAAGGTTCTGGCCTCTCGATGCCCTCTTGGGAAGGCTCTTGGGGCTTTCTCCATTGGTGCGATCTATGTTGTGCAATCAATCACCTGCTCAACTTGAAACTATCCTCTCCACTGCTCGTGCAAACATCACACCCTCCCACCCGCAACTTGGTTGCAAGACCTCTTAACACCGTGACCTTGGGTACCAAATGGCACTTGGCAACGACACCGACGCCGACGACGACAGCGACAACGACGACGACGACGCCGCCGACAAAGACTACGACGACACCGACGACGTCTCCAACGACTTCGACGACGACGACAACGACGACGACGACGACAAGACCGACGACGACGACGACGACGCCGACGCTGACGACGACGACGACGATGACAACGCCGACGACGACGACGACGCCGCCGACGACGACGACGCCGACGACGACGACGACGGCGACGACGAAGACGACGACGACGACTTCGCCAACGAAGACGACGACGACGACGAGGGAGGAGGGAGGACGACGACGGCGACGACGACAACGACGATGGAGGAGGGAAGACGACGATGACGACGATGACGGCGACGAAATAGGAGGGACAACGACGAGTTGCCGACGAAGACGACGAGAGAGGAAGGACGACCACGGCGACAACGATGACGGAAACGACGACGATGCCAAGACGACGACGACGAGGAAAGACAGAGGACGACGACGGCGACGACGACGACGACGGCAACGAGGGAGGAGGGAGGACGGCGACGACGACGACGACGACGCAAGAGGGCGCGCGCACGCTTTTGTTGAAGATCCGTGTTGCGACGAAACCTGGTGTTCTTTTTGTAGGTTTTTTGGACTCACGATTTTGAAATCCTTCCGAAACCGAAGGTTGATGAAGGATTTCGGCATGCGCGCGCGACGACGCGCGCGTGTGCACTTCGTCCCGTTTTTTGCGGAGGATCCTCGCGACGGCACGCGCGCAAGGGCGTTCGAAAGATGTCGACCTGCGAGCGCGCGAATCCAGTTTGGTAGATTTTCTTGAACATCTGAAGAACCTATCAGGATGGACCTCAAAGATATATTAACCTGGGTTTATAACGTGCTGGGACTATCGACCAGGGTTCATAATGTCTCGCCCGGAATATCATGAACCTGGGTTTCAATGTTCTGGGAACATTGACCGGGTTCACAATGTTACCAGCGGACTATCATAAACCCAGGTTTATAATGTTCAAAGATATCAACCTGGTTTGATAATGTTCCGGGAATATTGACTGGGGCTTACAATGTCCCGGGAATGATGGCCCGGTTTTCGTTCGTCCAGAATGATGATGATTATTATTTTCCCCCCAACCCCCGGGTTCCCCACTAGGGTTTTTATGTCGGAATATTGACCCCAGTTCATTATGTCTAGGAGATCATAAACCCGGATTCATAGCTTTCCCGGAATGTTGACTCCGGGTTGAGCATTCTGGAATGATAATGATTGTGTTTGGGGGGCGCCTTCTGAGAGTACGTTCTGGACTGACATAAACCCGCGCCCATAATGTTGGAATGTTACATATAGGTTGATTATTCCGGAAAGATGATGATTTGGCCTGGAGGGGGTGTTGAGCCCGATCCAGTCACAGGACCATAATCCATAGGGTATCATCTGAAGATAACGAACCTGGGTTTTCATTCTTTGATAATGAACCACGGTCGACGAGGATTTCAAGCCTACCCTCCAGCCTATGGCTTTCTTAAGATTTCGCAAGAGCGCGTGCGTAAGCTCTTTTGGACACCAGTGTTGCGCAACCATTTTTTTTTTTTTTTTTTTTTTTTTTTTTTTTTTTTTTTTTTTTTTTTTTTTTTTTTTTTTTTTTTTTTAAAAAATATATATATATATATTATTATTATTATTATTATTAATTATTATATTATTATATTTATAATATATTAAAACTCGATTTTGAAAGCCTTCCGACACCGAAGGTTCTTGAAGGATTTTGGCATGCGCGCGCGACGACGCGCGCATGTGCACTTCGTCCCTTTTTTCTGCGAGGGATTCTTGGACACATATGATTTTTGATACAAGTGAGTGAGCGCATAGTATTTGTTGCAGAGGCTGGCGGAGGGAGTGATAGCGGCCTGGCTGAAATAGTACGGATTCATAGTTAAGATGGACGAGTGTGCAGTATAAAAATGAAATCACAATACCCCAGAGGGGGATCGTTAACTCGGGGGGGGGGGGGGGGGTCGAGTCTATTATTATTTTAGAGAGGAGAACCTACGTGGTGCAATCCATGTGGTGCAGTCTATGTGGTGCACTATGCGGTACAATATGTACGGTGCAATCTATGAGAGGCGGCGGCGGAGCGGCAACGGCGGCAACGGAGCCGCCAGGCCGACATTCAGGCCCAGACGACGGGCGGCGACGAGGCGGTGACGGGGCGGCGACGGCGAGTACATGGCCGCCAGATTGGCCACACCGCCCAGACAATGGGCGGCGACGAGGCGGCGACGGGGCGGCGACGGCGAGTACGCAGCCCCGCCAGACCGTCGTCACGGCCCAGTTCCTTAGAGCACAAATAAGAGACCCTGAATGCAAGCACAGCGAGGGGGAAAACATGGGGGGCATGATTAGGATGTGTAGGCGGAAGAGGAGACATAGGAGGAGATGAGGGAGTGGCGGGAAGCATGGCGAGAAGGGCGATGGGCGACGGACTGGCTGCACTATTCCTCACCCCTGTCCTCCTCGTTCCTGTCCCTCCTCGCCCCCCGTCCTCGCGCTCCCCTCCCCCTTCCCCCTCTCCCCCCCTCGCCCGACATGGAGTCTGGGTATTCCCGCCATCGCTGTCATTAGATCGTCGTGCTGAGCTCCCGTATTCACCACTGGCGGAAAGCAGATTCGGCGAGTTGCACCCACGCCCCTTCGCCTGCTTACCATTCCACGTAGTTCGAGCCGCTGCCCTCGCTGTTATTCAGTGCTAGAGCACTGGCGGTAGCTGGATCCCTGTGGATTCACGCTGCGTACGTTCCTCCTCCTCCTCCTCCTCCTTCCAAGAGGTGGCTTGCTCCCGTTCTGGATTGAGAGGCTCAACAGTGTTATTGATTTTTAGTCCTCCCTTGTCTGGTGCCACGGTGGGGCAGGTCACGTGACCTGACTTGTCGTGCGCTGATCGATCACTGCCTTGCTGCACATAACTCCCGTCGCCCGTGATCACCGCGCCCTGGCAATTCCCTGTTGACTGCCCGTCATCGGCAGCTCAGCTTGCCCGTCGGTATCCGAAGCTCCAGGATGCCCTTCGGGCCCTTGGTAATAGGGGGCCGACTTGTGGCCCTTCCCCACCGTCCTGCCCCTCCTGTTGATTGTAGGCATTGTCCTTTATTTTCCAGTGACTCCAGTATATTCCCCCTACACAGGTGAATGAGTTGGCAGTTCGTTGTCGTGCCCACTTGGGCCGTTTTGAAGGTTGGCTGGCAGTGTAATTCTCTAGTTGTTCGAGGTTGAGTACTTTCCGTGTGCTTTCCGGTTGATTTTGCCCACCCGGCCTTGCTCTCGTTCTCTGTCGTTCTGCCTCCACCTGCTCCTTTTGCCTCTCCTGTTGTCTCCCCCCCCCCTCCACCGCCTGCCGCCCGCGAACCGCCCTGGCGGCTGAATCTCCGCCCCGCCTTGCGGCCGCCCGCCATGCGGCCTGCCTTCCTTTCCTCCCCCCCTCCTCCTCCTCCTCCTTCTTAAACCCTCCTCCTCCTCCCCCCCTCCTCCCAAGAAGACCTCCTCCTCCTCCTCCTCCTCCTCCCTATCCTCCTCCTCCTCCTCCCCTCTCCTACCTCCTGCCTCCGTCCGTTCCTCCTCTCCTCCTCCTCCTCCTCCTTCTCCTCCTCCTCCTCCATCCTCCTCCGCCCCTCCCCTCCTCCTCCTCCTCTTCCTCCTCCTCCTCCTCCTCCTCCTCCTCCTCCTCCTCCTCCCCCTCCCGTAGCCATTTTGGCTCAAGGGGCCTGCTCCTGAACTTCCAACTTCGCTCAAGCGATTGAGGCGTGTGTGATTGTTCGGTTTGCTCGCTCCAGAGTAGTGGCCAGGGGTTCGCGACCCCATGACGAGATCCCAGTATGTGTCATGTCGGCAATGCGGATACCAGTGGAACTGGCGATCGAAGCAGTCATGCTTCCAGTGCGGGTGTGGACTCCGACCGAGCCCCAAGGCGGTGCAGCCACCGCAGGGGCAATGGATCACACCGCCCGCTGCGCCGCCTGCCCCACGCCCGCCGCAGCCCGTCTGGCCCATGTTCCCGCAGCCAGACATGTTCGGCAACCACGTGACCTCTCCCTTCGCCATGGCCCCGCCCACGAGGCCGTCTATACCGCCGCCTCCGCTACCTGCAGATGCGATGGGCTACGACCAGTGGGGCAACTTCGTCCAAGGCGGGGGGAAAACGAAGAAAAACAATCGCAAGAAAGGAAAGAAGACCAACGACTTGGATATCGATGAGGTGGTCATGGAGGACGCGCTCGCCGTGATCGCGCGCCGCCTGGACCCACACTTTCTGAAGGAGCTCAAGAGTAAAGTTGCGCCACCGCCCAAGCCTGCTCCCATTCCTTTGCCAGAGACACGTCTCAAGCTAGCCGCCGAAACAGCACGGGCAGCCAACAAGAAGTATCAGGAAGCACTGCAGTGGGTCGAGAAGGCCAAACAGCAGTGGACCGAGTCGGAGCACTACCTGGTGGACCAGGCAGCCAAGCTTGCGGAGGCCGAGGCGGAGGAGGAACGAGTGCGCGCCAGCCTGGCGCCATCGCTCAAGTCCCCGTCGCCTGTCGCGACGACGGGCATCGATCTCCAGGCTCTTCTGAATGGTGGAGATATCTCCATCAGCGAAGGCGACCTGCTCGACTTGGAAGACCAAGAAGATGACTATGAAGGCACTGGCGAACTTCTCGAGCAATGGCGTGCGAGAAAGACCCAGCTGGGCGCCTTCACCAAACAGCTCGTGACAGAGCACTTCAAGCCCATGGCTCAGCAGGTGCAGAAGGAAGTCGAGACCATCAAGGAGCAGCGCCAACGCCTGCTCTCCCACAAGCGCAAGAAGTGCAACGACGGAGCTTCTGCGGCAGGCGCCCCTGCCGAGGGGCCCGAGACGGCAGCTACAGGCAGTGCGCCGACGGCGGCTTCGAGTACTCTGCTGGGCCCGTCTCAGGAGGAGAAGGATAAGATCAGCGCGCGCAAGGTGGAGCTGATCGCCGCTGGCAAGGGCGTGAGCCAGGGCGACGCTGCCGGGAACGGCGGCGGCGCCGCTTCCGCTTGACAAGCGGCAGCCCACCCCCCTGGGCGACATCATGAGGGGGGCGGCAGAAGCTCGCTGCGTGAACATCGAGCCTGTGGGCATGGCCGATCCCACTCCTACTTCATCGAGTACGGCTACATGCGCGACTTCCGTGTCGTCTCCTAGGCCGCAGGCGTCTGCGAAGGTTGAGACCTCTGTCCCAACGACCCCTGGCTACGCTCACGTTAGAGGGGTTTCCCCGACGACGGCGCAGAGCGGGCCAGGGAGCTCTGGGGCAGGGCAATCGGCTGGAGACCCGCGGCCGCTCGTTCCCTGTCCTGAAGTGCTACCTGGTTCCCCAGCGTCCAAGGCTGGCACGGAGAAGATGCTGAAGATCTACATGCGCAACATCACCAAGTGGGGCCCCGAGGTCGTGGACTACCTCAAGAAGGACTGGCAGTGCTACGATGTCGTGGGGCTCTGCGAACATCATCGTGGACCTGAAGATATGGACGACCTGGGCAATGACATTGTAGGATGGACGCCAGTGCTGTCTCCAGCTATGCCCAGGGACAACATCAAGAAAGCAGGCGGAACATTGTTGGCAGTCAAACGTGGTCTGAATGCTCGTTCTTTTGCTCACCTCGCCCCGAACGTTTCCCAGTGTTACGGCACCAGCGACGGCGGCAAGAAAGAGTTTGGACATTGCCCAGTCGACTTCCACGATTTCTTTGCTACGAGTATCAGAACTTCGTTGCAACAGATCGTGGTGGTGCAAATCTACCTAGATCATGGTATTGGAGTTCGAGGCAGAAACTTGAGAAAGTTGCGAACGATAGGAGGACTTTTATCGGCGCAGGCTGCCCCGTGGATTGCATTCGGCGATTGGGACGTGGAGCCTACCGACCTCGACACCTGGATGGAGAAGCTGGTCGCAGTACAAGTCCTCCCCGAGAATGTGGCTATCACGAGCTTTGCTGGAGAGGGAAGACTCTACGACTTCGCCGTCTGCGCCAAAGACCTCGCCCCCTTCGTGAGGAGCACGCTGTCGGTCATGGACGGCGAGTGGAAGACGCGCGCGGGCCTGCAGATCACGCTGGGCTTGAACCCGTCCGACGCTGAGCACCGCGCTTGTGCGGTGCCAAGGCCTTTCCCTCATCCTTCCCTGCCTAAGCGCGCTCCTGACCCATCTAGCAAGTCAAATTTGAAGAAGCGTAGGTCGAAACCCAAACCGGTGCCGGAGAAAGCTTGCGTTTTAAAGCCTCGGCGAGGCGCCGAAGGAGCCCCGGGGTTCGGAGATTCTGAGGCCCCCTTCGATCCCTTGCCAACGGTGGGCGAAGCTCCTGGGGGCGATTTTGATTTCGGTTTTCCTAAGGTCGGTCAGGCCCCTGGCGACCCCGAGCCTGAGCTCCAGGAGCAGCCTCCGCCAGGAGAAGATCCCGCTCCGTCCTCCGAGCCTCCTCCTCCTCCTGACACCCGCTTACTAGGAGATGTCTGGGCACAGACCCACCCCGACAAGCGCGTGCTGTGAGAGATTGAGCGAGGAGCCCCTTCGGATATCCGATGCTGTTTAGGGTATCTTGCCGATCCGTTGGCTTCTGAACAGCTTGCTGTAAAGTTCCGTACGTGGGCTTCTCGCGTGGAAAATTTTTATTGCGAAGCTTGCGCTATCCCGCCAGAGGCCCAGCCTGCGTTTAAGGGGCGTGGCGTGGTACAACCTATTCAGGTGAAAACTATAAGGAGAAAGTCCGCCCCACTGCAGTCCGTGCGTGACGAATGTAACTGGTGGGCGGTTTTAAGCTCTCACTTATCCTTATTAGGTGGAGTAGCGAATACATCAGGGTCTGGTAAGACCTTGGACCAGCTGCGCGCTAAGATTTTGTCCTTGGCCCCTCGTATTTCTGAATTAAAGCTGCCCTCCCTAGATAAGAGCGCCGCTACCTCGTGGAGGCGCGCCCTGGAGGAGGTCCCACACTTGTCAGCCAAGCAGATTGTCCCCTTGGCCGAGGCAGCTGACAGGAACTTTCATCGTGCTTCCAGAATTGTAACAGATCGTGCGTTAAAAGGTTTCTCGGACTGGGCAGAGAGACCTGGTAGCCTAGGAGGCCTTCACAAATATACCAAGGCTAAGCCCCGCCAGACGAGCGAGGCCCTAGGCGAAGGAGTTTTGCCCACTTACACCTCCTTGGAGTTGATGAACGCACGCGCCAAGCCCTGGATTAACAAGTGGACCAGGCAAGACAGTCGCTGACAGCTGGAACAGACCTTTCAAGAGGTGCGCGAGAGTGCTCTGGAGGCCCCTCCTCTTCCTCCTTTGGATCCCTCTCGTTTGGATCGAATCCTCCAGAACACTCCTGAGCGCAAGTCGCGAGGTTGTATCAAAATCAGTGCTCGCGATATTTCAAGGCTGCCGCCTTCCGCTCGGTCTGAGCTCTTGGATGTTTGTCACCTGATGGAAGCTTCCATCTCGTGGCCGTGGCAATTGCTGCGGGCTTGGGTTGCCCTCCTGTCTAAGGACTCTGGAGCCGACCGTAGCATCGCCAGCTTTGCTTATGTGGCACGTTTGTGGGAGCAGATGCGTGTTGACTGCACTGATCAGTGGGCCCTCGATAGTGAGCGCAAAGCCAGGTTTGACGACGCAGTCAGGGGTAGCTCAGCCGTCCAAGCTGCCCTGCGTAGGCTTGTGCTAGACGAGATCGCCTATGAATTTCAAGTAACCGCCACGTCTGCCCTTTTAGACGTTTTGTTTTTTTTTTTTTTTTTTTTTTTTTTTTTTTTTTTTTTTTTTTTTTTTTTTTTTTTTTTTTTTTATATAAAAAAAAATAAAAAAAAAGAACCTAGACCCCCTCCTGGTGCTACAACTCGGTACAAAGCATAATTACCCTTGTGTCGTGCTCGCCCTCAGCATCCAGCTGCACCTTGCCCCCAGATTCCTGCGAAGCTTGCGTTCCTTCTCGGATGTCATCCTTCCGTGGTGGGCGTTGCTCGCGGGGTGCAGGTCGGCCCAGCATATGGCGGCTTGTGTGCTGATGGGCCTCATGTTTGAGGTCAACTCTCGGTTTCAACCAGGGCTCGAGGCACGCACGTGGGTGGATGGCGTGAACAGCAGGGCCGAAGGCACAGCCCAGCAGGTCACGTCCAGCACAGTCCAGTTTGTGCGTGAATTCAAAGCCGGTCTCGATAACTTACGTTTGTCTCTTTCCAGCAAGTCTTGCATCATCGCCTCATCCCCGCTCATCGCCAAGGAAGTGGGAGCTGAGCTTGCTAAGACTGGTGTCACCGTGCAGGTTTCAGATAGTGCCCCCGATCTCGGCATTGACAGAGGCCACAATGTAAATCGTCGCCGCGCCCGAGGTCTCCAACGGTGGCGGAAAGGAGTTCGGAGAGGCAACCGCATTGCCAACTTGCGATCTCTCAAGCAACGTATCCGCCGCAAGCTTTTTAAAACGGGTGCGGCCCCGCAGGCCATGTACGAATCCAAACTTTTTGGGGTGGCCCCAGGCCGGCTGCAAAAGCTGCGGCAGTCCGCCGCCCGAGCCGTCTGGGAGCAAAAGCAAGGCAGGTGTCTCACGACTGTTTTGGCCCTAAGGTTCGGATCCAAGGACCCTGCGGTTGTCGCTGTTATTGATATGCTGGTGGGGTGGTTCCGCTATTTGAGAATGGACGGTGCCCCGATCGGCCGCCTCCAAGATGCTTGGAGGGAGATTTATTGCCGTGTCGTCACCATCCCAGCCAACCGCAGGTGGTTCCGAATCCGAGGCCCCATGTCTGCTATCATCACCTCCCTTCTTGCGCTTGGGTGGGGCACTCCTGGGCTCTTCGAGTGGCGTGATCCATTTGACGAGCGCTGGGAGGCCCCCGTCCAAGACCTCTCTTCTCTTCGTGCGTTTCTAGCGTCTTACGACCCCTCCGACCTGCTGGCCGCCGTCCACAAGACCGTGGAGGTCAAGCTCTGGGCAGGCGCGTCCACCCAGCATTTGGGAAGCGGAATGGAGGAGGGGGTCGATTTGTTCAGTCTAAGGCAACAGCTTGCCAAGCTGGATAAAACCCAAGAGTTCCAGACCAGAGCCGCAGTTGAATGTGCCGCAGCTGCAGGTATGTGGCCCAGGCAGCGCATTGCAGAGTGTTGTGTTGTGCAGGATGTCGACCCCACTTGCCCTAGATGTGGAGAGGCCCCCGAGAGCCTTCGCCATCGAGTTTGGCAATGCCCGTGCAACGCAGATCTTCCAGAGTGTCAGGATATGCAAGACGTGGTTGAGGCTGCCGAAACAGCCCTCGATCAGAATTCAAATATTTGTTTTTGGCTCCGAGGCATGATCCCTTCCAACCTCGTGTCCATCCCCGACCCTCCCGACGCAGTTGAGCTGCGCGATGTGGCCTACCCGCCCGTTGAAGCTAGCGGTGTTGCGACCCGCGGAGGTAGCGAGCCCCCAGCTGAAGTGGTGGGACGTCTCTTCGCGGGTGACGGGTCTGGGGGTGCGAATGCTAAGGACCCAAGGCTGAGGAGATGTGCTTGGGCGTGGGTCGAGCTCAACCCGAGGTCTCAGGGAGCGGAGGTCTTGCGTCGTAGGAGCGCCCCCTTGGCTGGGCGCAGGCAGACAGGTAATAGAGCCGAGCTTTGGGCTCTCTTGGATTGCGTGCAGCAAGTTTCGGGGGATTTGACTTTTTGAGTGACTCGGCCTATGTTGCCCGAGGATGGTTCAAACTTCTAGCGGGCGGCATGCCCAAGTCGAACCTTGATTTGTGGTTTTCCTTGTCCCAGGTCGCCGAAACCAGGGCCCAGGGGATTAACTTAATTAAGGTTGGGGGCCACGTGGGCGAGGAGAGATGCCGCGCACTTGGCCTCCCAGAATTGTTTCGTTTAGCTAATATCGAGGCCGATCGGATCGCCGATAGGGAAGCTGGGGTGTGCCAGATCAATTCCGACACAACCCAGCACGTTTTCGCTCTCGACACTCTTGCCGATCAGGTCCGTCTCCGTCTAGCTGCCACTCTCATTGCTGCTGCCCCTCGCGACAGTCGCAGTCAGAGAGAGAGGGCTAAGCCCCACAGCGGAGTTCGGAAAGCTGGCCTGAGTAAGTTAGAGAAAGCGGTCCAGAATTCCCCACATAAGGACGGCCTTCAGTTTTTGGAATCTCGGTTCAGTTGCAGGTTGTGCCACCAGAAGCCCTCCAAGGAGGGGGTTGTGGAGTGGCTCGCGACCCCGTGCGACCCGATCGATTCTGGTGCTGTCCCCTCCTCCCCCAGGCCCGCCCCGCTCCAGATCGGGAGTCAGAGTGTCCACCCGTCCCACGCCGCCCGCTTCTTCGAGCACGCCGATTGCTGGGCGTGTACGACATGCGGGGGCCTCGGTATGGACCGATCGATCCTGTTGCTGGCCCAGCCCT